>ML677326.1:22077051-22228502 GCA_007922305.1 Dermatemys mawii
AAATTTCAGTTAGTCTTTAAGGTGCCACAGGACTCTTTGTCACTTCTTCACCCCTAGCGAGGCTTACTCCTCCACAAACTCATCACCGCTTCCCAGGCTCTGCCACGTTGCCTTCCAGGGCTTCCTCCATATAAGCTCAGTAACAAATTCAGTAGTCCTTCTCGCCCTTGTGTCAGGGTATTGCTGCACCTTTCCTAGTGAATGAGCAAAGGAATCCTACCTCTTCTCTGGGTTACAGGCTGGGGACCCCTGGCAAGAAGCTAAGCAAGAATCCCTCTGATTTGTTGATGCCTCCCTGGAAATCTTCAGGCCTTTTCCCACAGCCCCTCCCTGAGTATATTGTCCATCTTCCTCTCTCTAAGATGATCTTCACCCTGTAGCAACTGCTGAAGGACTGCAGAACTCTTCCCCTTTCTCTCTACAGCACTTTTTTTTTTGATGACAAAGCAGACTTAACTGAATAGTGTATAGCCATCACCAACTATAATTCCTAAATACTTAGCAGTTTATATTCTCTCACTCAACCCTGTAATGTAACAAGGCCTTTCTAATACTATCCCACTTCCCTGATATTTTTACTAAATAAAATAATGTAACTTTTGTTGTCTTAAGACATTTGAATTCCTCAGAAAGCTTTCCTCTCTTTTTTTATCACAGCATTTACATACCCATAAAAGGTGATCAATTGTTTTTTCCACCTTACAGAGCACACACACACACAATCCATCCATGTCTATTTCTTTTAGACAGATCTTTGTTTAAGCGTGTCACAAGGTCTACTTACCATGAGTGACACCTCCTGCTGACCATCTTGGATATTAGCTCTGCCAGCTTGTGCTCTCCCTCTGGTGTTGTCTTCTCCTGTCTTGTCTCATTCTGCTGCTCTGCTCACAGGTCTGCAGCTTCCTTTCTGCAGCTTGGCTCTCTGGCCAGGTCACTAAAGTTCTCTCTTTCCAGGGAATTCACAGTCTTTCCAGACCTACTGGCAGGCTGGCATTTCTAATACCCTTCACCACTCCCCACTGGCTGGTAAGGGAACCCAGGCCTGCCCTCTGCAGTAGGTTCCAGCCCAGGAACCTACTGTAGAGGGACATAAGCAGTTCTATCCTTTGTTTCTGTTTCCCTGGGCTTCTTCCTACATCCCTAGCTCCTACCCTCTCTGGGTTTGCCAGCCTTCAACTCCCTCCTCTCCAGGAGTGACTTCAGCCAACTTCTATGCAGCTTTTCCCAGCAACAGTCCCATTATATGCAGCCAGATCACCTGGCTTTATACAGGCCCCCACCTGTTCCTTCACAGGTGAATCTATTCCCCTAATTAAGGTTTTTTTCTTAGTCTCCAATCTACTAGGTTAATAGGCCCATCTGGCCTCCATTAACCCCTTCCACTCCTGCGTGGGGTGGACACCCCATCACAAAGCCACAATGGCCAGTTAGTATTTTAGACAAAATCCCTTCCTTTTACTTATCCAGGTCCTGAAGTATGTCATTATCCTCAACTCTGTGCACAAGTCAAAAAATCTTTTTCCTTTTTTTCCATTACTCCAAATTTTTTTGCCATTCTTTTTCTAAATTTTTCTGTGCTAGGCTTTTGAATTCCTGTTTACTCAAGGGTATTTCTATATCAATCTTTCCATTTCTTACAGTATTTTTAGCTGCTTTGTCTGCCATTTCATTCCCTGTTATCCCAATATGTGCTGGAATGCAAGCTAATGCTATATGTATCCCCATCAGTACTCATTCTGTTATTAAAAATAGAATTTCATTGATTAAATCATTTCTGCATACTAAGACGGCCCTTTTTATTGCCATAAAGTCTGAGAATGAATCTGAAAAAATGACCACTGCTGCTGGGCGTACATCCCAGATCCAATTTAGTGCTAACATAATTGCTACTAGTATGGCTGTCATGACAGCTACAAAATCAGCTACTCTTTTAGATGTACTTATTCCCAACTTTAGTACACAATATGCCATCCCTACTTCTCCTGTTTTTTTTCTTTTTAGGACCCATCTTTATATATTAGACACAACCAACTCTACTTTTCATCTAAACTTTGGCTTTTTTTACTCTTAAGTTAATATCGAAATCCACATTTGGACATGCAACTTTCCATCCATAACTAATCTTCCCATGACTAAAAGTTTAGATATCATTTAGCTCTTCCTTGTCTTTCAGCTTCTGCATCCACGCTTTAACTCTAATAGCATGTGGAGTTCTAACATTGCATGTGATAGTCTGCTATCAAATTTTCTTATATACTTGTTTAGTGCTTTCATTAGTACAATTCCCATTAACTTTGGCTTCCTTTCTTTATACTCCTTTATATCCTTTGGCTTCCTCCCTTTATATTCCTCCCTTTATATTCAGCACCCGGGTCTTCCCCCAGCTGAGCATCTTCATTTTGACCTGGCCCACCTTCCAGGCACAACCAGGTGCCTTAATTGAGTTCTCTAGCTCCAGTTAACCCTGGTAGAGCTAGCATAGGGTACATACCCCATCAGTTCCCTGCAGTACTGACTCAGTACAAGATGGCCTGAAAGATACATGATACAAGATAATACAAGGGGATTTTACTATAGTAACAGTCCAGCCTTACCACAGTAATACATCAAATACAAATCTGAAACTATAATGCAGGACTCAAACAACTGGGAGTGAACCACTTACTTCCCACAAAGAAAGGCAAAATCATAGGAATACCAAGATAGCATATTGGTTAAACCAAAAAGGTAAACGTAACCCAACTGCTGCTCTCAGAAAGCAATTGAAAGCCATGTTCAAATGGAACTTGATGTGCTGTTCAAACACCCAGCTCTGTATACTATTATATTGTTCTGTATCAGAGTTAAAGACTTGCAAAAAAGATGTTAACATTATTTTGTGCCAATTATTAGACCTTTCAGTTTTCATGCAATGGGAGAGGCATTTACTATTGGCCTACTATAGGTGATGATAATACTGCAGAGTAAGAGTAAACAAAAATTATTGATTCTTGAAAAAAATATTGATTGATTGAAAGAAATATTTGCTTTACTGTGACTGCTGGGTGGTCAATTTTTGGACAGTGTCAGGTCACACTAAGTCACCACTCCTAAAACTTCCTGCTTGTAAGCAGCTTCATAACTTCTGCTTCAATTATTTGGTTTGCTAATTGAATGACTCGGTAAATTCAACTCTGAATTAAATAGCTGATGAAGGATGGGTCATAGACAGCTTATTTAGCTTCGTAAAAAATGATATCGACAAACTGCTGATGAAGATCAAGTTGATAGGTGTCAAGGTGAAAAAAAAAGTGTTTGTCAGCCGTATAGTAAAGCACTTTGGAGACCTGGAATGCACTCATATGCATGAACAATAAAACGCTCCTTGATGATAGTCTGCCTCACAGTTCATTTGCCTGAAAATCTCTTGGCAACCATCTGGATCAGGTTTAAATAAAATGTAATACTAAGCCCCTAATCTGACAGTGATAAACTGGTGACAATGATTATTCATGAGTTTAGAGGGGGAGTAGACCTTGAAGAGGCAGATGTGAGGCCTTTCTTTCAGGCCCAATTTCAGTGCTTTGAATGAATAAGAAACCACTTCAGAACATAAGGTTCACTTTAAAATAAGGATAAAATATGCTTCTTTAATTAGCTTGACATCTAATTGCCTTCCAATTGTCAGAAATTTAAGTTATGCTAAAGAAAAACAAAGTTAATTTTTAACCCAGGTTTACTGTAGTTTCACATCTTTAACATTCTAAAATATATTATTTTTATTAAAGGTGCATTTCAAATAAATTGATTGCATAAAGGAAATTAAACAGCTTGGCCTCATTTCAGTGAAGCAACATTTAGAAATATATGATAAAGTCACTTTCCACCTTTGTGAAAATGAAACTTCAGGTGGGGTTTTCAAAAACATTTTGCATTGGCCTCATTCTGCTCCCTCTGAAGTCAAATTTTATCATTTTTCACACTGCCAGCAGAGTCAGAACACTGTTGAATGCTTTTGAAAAACCCACCCTTTATTCAACATGGACCAGAACCAAAGTCCATGGATATCAATGAGAGTCTTTCTGTTGACTTTGATGGATTTTGGATCAAGCCTCAGATTTGCTCAGATTACGATGGGAAATTCTGTTGGACAGTTAGGGATTGATTCTCGAAAAGGACTCTGTCCTAATTTTGTGGGAACAATTACAGACCTTCGTAAATGTGATGGCTTTTTGTCTTTCGGTGTCCAAGCCTTTTTCTCCTGGTTTGTCATTCATAGATGTACTATAGTAACAACAGGGAGGAGTTCTATAATCTATGCTATAAGTGGAAAGAGCTGTGGAATCTCATCTCCATTCCAAGGGAAGACAGAGTCCCTCTTGCAAGCTCATCTACTTTATATCTGGAAGCTGCTCAACTGGTATTCAGTATAACTGTCCATTTATGTTTCAACTACAACAAATGCTACAGTAGCTGCTCCATACTGTGAATGCCTTTTAGGAACCTGTGTTTGATGTAAGTAAAGTGCTCTCTTTTCTGCCTGTTCCCAAAGGAGAACTTTGAATTGCTTCTGAAAATGGAGATGTACAGAATGTTCCAGCCAGAAAGCAGTTGTAGCATTTGCACTCTCCCCTGTTTGACCTTATTGCATTCCAATGTGCAAACGTTTTCCCCATGGCACAAACTGTACAATAGTCAGGACCCTTATGGATAATTCAAATACCAGCAGTTCATTGGAACAATTCCAGCTAAACTGGAAAAACAACATACCTACTGGTTTGAAACATCCAGGAGAAAAATGGTAGTCCCAGAACAAGAGCCACATAAATTGCTAACTACTTCAAGAGTTTTCATTGATTTGTATTAGTTATTTTTATAGTACGTAACATCTACATGCTCCAACTGAGACTGGGACCTCATTGTGCTAGACACTGTACAAACATAGTAAGAGACAGTCCCAGCCCCAACGAACTTATCATCTAAACAGACAAAGACAGAAAAAGATGTAAGAGGAGAAAGGCAGAGAGGCGATTTGCCTTAGGTCATTCAACAGGTCGGTGGTAGAGCCAGAAATAGATCCCAAATCTCAGTTATGAATTGCAGTGTTGTAGCCATTTTGATACCAGACTATTAGAGAGACCAAGTGGGTGAGATAATGCTACTTTTGGATTAACTTCTGTTAGTGAAAGAGAGAGGCTTTCAAACTTACACACAGCTCTTCTTGGCCCGAAGAAGAGCTCTGTGTAATCTCTTTCACCAACAGAAGTTGGTCCAATAAAAGATACTACGTCACCACCTTGTCTCTCAGTTATGATGTCCTTTTCATCTGTTTCGTAAGCTTCCCTTCTTTGTCTCTCTTTAAGGCCCAGTGGTGTTTGGTGAGAATTATGTTTACAGTTCAGATTCACAATGGCACAGCTGAAAGGAAACATTGAGAATTGCTTCTGCCTCTGATACTATTGCTTGAGAAGGTGCTGGGGTAGTCAGTACATTTCAAACTCTCACCAGTGCCTACAACTGACTGTGGTGTGAGTTCTGAGTTAAACCCTCCAATGATTTGACTACACATGGTTCTGATTACCTTACTTTGGGGCTGCCATTTACCTCCATATCTTCCCTGATTCTCTCATCCTGCTGTTGATCTCCCCTGCAACACTTTTCCTTGCTCCAGCAAGATTGAACATAAGTCCTGTTCTGAGACTTACTCAGAAGGCACATTAGGTCCCCAGCTCTATACACATCCAGTCAGGAAGGACATCGAGGGCACAATCCAACATCCACTGAAGTCAATGGGAGCCCAAACTTTAACTGTCTGGAGAAGGGAAGTCCCAAGGTTAGTTCTGAAACCAGATCACCTTGTATCAGGATCAGATCTGAGAGAACAGTGAGAAAAATTATTCACAAATAGTGGATGAATTCTAAACAGAGTTTTGATCAGAGCAAGTTCTCACCATTCTCTATGGGTTTCCATGTCTTTGGGGTGAATGAAGTTACATTTGAATGAACTTTCACAAGGAAGCCATTTCAGACCCGTCACTGACATCTGTTTAATTGTGAAATTAAATTCAGTTTGTGGCAAAACAAAATAGATAAATTATTAAAGTTTTATTATATAAAGCTTTATAAAGCTCATTTAAAGCTTGTGAATGTTAAATCACTTATTCCAGATAGGAAACAGAAAGCAATACCATCTGGCCTACATGGCCAATCATAAAGCTTTAATATCAAATGATGTATACTTGAAAAATACTCCCAGCGAGAAGTCCATGTGTAAGCCTTAGTCTGAAATCTGTTCACACAAAACATTTGACTAATTTTGACTAGTGAACAAATTTGAAAAGAAAAGAAAAGAAAAAAAGCTGAAATCACCAAAACAAACTGTTGGAAATTGTTCTCCCAGTTTTTATCAGGATAAACATTAACTATTGTCTTGTCCACAGAGGTGGTCACTGCACATCCATATTGAAGCACATTAGTCAAAGAATCTGGGGGAATTGAAGTTTCAGTTTGCTATTGTCTATACTACACCTGTTCTATGAATAGGGTATTTGGTTTCCTGATAGAGAATTATCACCTGAATATTGATATACCTACATATCTATCTATCTTAAGAACGGTAATGATTTGCATAGTTAAAGTAAAAGGAAGCAGATTCACAAGGGAGCTTTAATACAAAGCTGGGGACTCTGTAGAATCAGTTATATCTGAGCAATAATGAAGACTGACCCGTGAATACAGGCATTGCAAATAAAGAAAGATTCTTAGGCTGGTAAGGGGACACTAGTACAGCACAGATACTTACCAAAAACCATGACTGTAGCCTAATTATCAAGACAAAAGTTTTTTTAAAATAATAACTTTTCAGCAACATTACACTGCCAGAAATACTGAAGAGAATATGTAAAACCAAAATAATTCAATTGATTTAGATACTACAAAGATGGGCACTACAGAAAACCTTAGGGGAGAGAATAAAAATTTGCCTGTAGGCTTCAAACCTTCTGTTATAAAATTGACAGTGCACTCTTTCAGATGCAGCAAGTAAACCATAGAATTAAAAATAAATGAAGAGTGTGCTTAGGTACAGGGCTAGGAGAACAAATTGTACTAGTGCATGAGAAAGCAAAGAGATAGAACTGGCAGATACTAACAGAAAAAAATTATAATCAAATCCATGACAGGCAACAATGTGTGCACACATTTCAGCTTCAATGGAAATTGTTATGCACATGGTTAGAGGCAGAGGAAATCTCCAAAGCAGAAAAAAAAGAGAGAGAAAAGAAAAGAAAGAATGCCAATAGTGTAATATAAACAGAGAAAAAGATGGTGAGCCAATTTTGAAACCAAAACACTGTTATAAAATATTTTACATGCCTTTGAATGCTTGTTGCTCTTTCACCAGTAGCTGAACAAACCATACTCCCTGGTGTATAATACCTGCTGCAGTTACTGGTGCCTTAATGGCCTATAAGAAGATGGAGTTTGGCTCTTTCCCACAGTTTTTCATTCACTGCACCATTTATTGTACCAATCCACTCTGTTCCCTAACTCCGCCATTTCTCCTTCAGGAGCTCTGAGCTGGCTGCAGTGATCCTCTGAGGATCTACTGCAGCATCTGGTGGACAAAAGGGTCTCGATCTCCTCTGAGATCCAAGTGTGCTTTGCTGCAGGTGATTGAACAATGAGGCTTTTTTTAAATTCGTTCGCAGCTGAAAATAAGCATTTGAAGACTAGCTTGATGGTGGAAGATGGCAAGGCAGGTGTAAACACTAGAGCTAAAAGGCTTAAAGGATGAAACTCTCTGCTCCCCATTTAGAGGAAAAGGCAGCTCTTGCTGTGGGAATAAGATTTGAGTTGAACAAGGAGAGGGAGCTCTGTCCTAGATACCGGAAACCTTATCTCAGGGAGCAGAGATTCTTTCCAATGGTCCTATTTTGCTGTGGGTTCCCACCCAGATATTCTGAACCTTGTGTGAGTGTTTCTGCAGGACTGGACCAGAACCAGGCTGAACTAGTGGCAGGAAAAATGCAGAGTTGACTTCACAGCAAAGGCCAAATGGACCAATGGTAGCAAACCTGATGTCACAGTGTGGAACCTGATTGTGTAGCCTGCATCAGACTGCAGCAGACCAGAAGAAAGCCATCCTGTGACAACCACTGAAACTAATTGGCCTGGGAGTGGGGCATTGAATGGGTGGGAATTGTTTGTAACTAAATTCTGGACCTATTAACACATTTAAACTGTTGCCAATAGTCCTGATACAATAGGATGAGCAAAACCCAACACGCATATATGTATTGGTTGTTATATTTCTGTTAAGTTTTTCTCCTTTCCCCAAATAAAAAGTAGCTGTGGTTCTATGGCCCCAAGGATTCCTGAGTCCTTAAAAGCGGCAAAGAATCACCCCCACAGGTAACCAGGGAGATTTTATTTTAATCTCATAGAGCCAGAAGTAGGCGTACAGTACTGGGTAAGAGCTCAAGCC
Source organism: Dermatemys mawii (assembly GCA_007922305.1). Lineage (NCBI taxonomy): Eukaryota > Metazoa > Chordata > Testudines > Dermatemydidae > Dermatemys > Dermatemys mawii. Next base: position 22,085,519 of record ML677326.1, read on the forward strand.
ATAGTTTTAATTATTTTAGAAAAAGATACCAAGACAGATTGAACCTGGCACCTTTTGTTGCTATTGGTGCTTGGTGGAAGAGTTACACTGTCACTGGATTATTCCAGCAGTGTTCCCTTATGACCTAGTGCCAGAAAAGATCATCTTCTCAGGCTATCCCTAAAATTGTACCTGACGTACTTCTGTTTCAGTTAGAGAGGTGTCCGAGCTGACAACACCTGGACTGTTCTGAAGTTTGGAAGTGTTTGGCCTGAACCAAAACCCTTGATCCAATCTCTAATTTAGGCAATGCAATCATAATAGTCCTTAGAAATCACCTAAAGATACCTAGTACAGCAGATCAAACTAGTCTGGTAACTTTTGGGTAGAGAAAATAAAAAGATATAATAGTGCCTGATTTATTACTGTATTACTGCCTTTTTACACCGGTACAGCTCCACTGAAATCATTGAAATAGATTTAGGCAGTGGTGAGTCAGGCCCAATAAGAACAGTGACCATGGATAGAGGAAATACATCTTGGAAGGGATATTTTTGCTGTGCTATGCAGTCAGTATAGTTGTCATGCATGTCTGCATACGGTGGTTGGGGGTAAGGGGTGTATGTAGAAAGCTACCATATTCTCTGTTAATTTTATTTTGTGCTATCTGAACAGAAATTGTTTAAAATAATTGCTTTTCCAGAACTGTAGATATCAGATTTATGGAGTGCATAGCTGTTCTATAGCAGCAGAGGTGAACCAAGAGAGCTATGCATATGCAATCTTGCTGACGCTACTGCTGACAGGGCAGCTGTTCTGAAGGAAACAATTTTTATAAGGTACCTAAAAGAAAATTCTCCTGTGTCCAGATTGAGTAGAATACAAGATCTTGAACTCATAAATTCAAAAAGAATTTCCCCTAAGCTATAAAGACAGGTCTGGCTAAAAACTAGACCTTTCCTTACTGGATCTCTCCTTAGTAATGAAGTGATACATAACATTCATCTTTAATGCTTCACTATCAAACACACTAAATAAGACTCATTATTTATAAGTACATAGTGGCTATTAAGCTTTTAAGATAACATCTGTGGATCATATGAATTCACTCTTGTATCAGAGCTTGGTATTTGACATGAGAGACACTACTTTGTTAAGTTTGAAAAACATGAAGGAACTTCTGTCTCTGTAGGAAAGAAGACTGCCCACAGAGCTGAGTTACATGAAATAATGCTCAGATATGTGGACATCATATCAGTCAGATGGGTTACAAATAGTGCAGTATACAAATGATAAAATTATGTTTATGAAATGTCATGAAATATTTGTAATTTTATGATTGACCACTTTTGAGAGCCATTTTCATCTTTAACAATTTTTTCATAAAGTAGCTGATTCTGCATCAAAAACATGCAAAATTACATTTTCTACATGTTTTGGTTAAAAACATCTTTGAAATTAAATTTCACAATTTGAAATTTCAGAACTTGAGGATATTATTCAAATATAAACATGAAATAAGGTCCCTTTCACATTAAAATACCTCTAATTTTTGAATAAAAAATAATTAAATTTTAATTTTTTCAACAATTCTGGACCACATCTGAAAATTTGCAACAAAAAGGCCAGTTGCTTGAATGATGAGGATTACCAATGCTGCTGTAAATATTTTATACAGCTATCAGTGTTTGTGACCTACCTTTAAGCTTGGCAGAATTCAATTTTATTTTGTATAATTCCAAGGGATAATGCTGATGTTTATTTTTAAGCATTTTTTATTATATTGAGCTATTAAATTTTCACAATTGTTCAAAATTAGGGATTTTATGCATTTTTTCTATTTTTATCCATTTCAATTTTCACAGTTAAGTGGGAAGAGGGTGAAACAATAATTATTTAATGACAATAGAGACTGAGATTCAAAAAGTTAAAACTTTATAACAATTAAAACACATATTGTCAAAATGACATGTCAAAGTATACCAAATAAATATCCTTAAAGCAAACTATAATAAGTTCTCAAGCAGCATTTTTCTTACTTTGCCTATCTGCAAATTTCATCTATCAACTATGGACATTTTTTTGTCATGTGTGTGCATAGTGGGAAACAGATGTTTACTGACAATCAATAAGAATCTAATCTTTCCAAGTCTACCTTTCTTGATCTTTGAAGTTTTATTTTAGAATACATTCTCTATAATTCATAAAGTATATGAAGCTCAAGAGAATGGATTTTTTTCTGGACAATTGTCTATAGGCCTAATCTTGTACCACTGAAATCAATGAGACCAGGACCAGACCATCATCTACTGGTAAAATTCTATATGTAATGCAATATTTCTTTATTGCCATTTATTAACTTCCCTTAATGTTTCAAAAGCAAAATTACTGCTGACCTGATATAGTGAATATGTCCTCAAAGAAACATTTCTTGATATAGAAAAAAATGGAAGTATGAAGGGCCTCATGCAGAATAAATTTTAACTTCAAGCAAAAAAAAAAAAAAGACAGTCAATTATATAATTCTTTTCCTCCCATCCTCTTCACCACTTCCCCACCCTTCAACAAAACCTGAGATCACATGCACCATCACCATCCCATATAATAACAATGTGACCTAGACCTCTTGCAGTACTGTGTAAACAACAAAATCCAAGGTTTATACATTCTCTTAAGGATCATGCAGTATGAGAAAGAGCTAATGGAAAATCATAGAAGACAAAGTTCATGTACTATAAACTAAGAAAATACATTCTTCAGCTCAATGCTACATAGTTAGACATCAGCCATAAAATCAAGACCTCAGACCTGAACATGATGGAATTTTGGGTGTGTTTGAAGTCTGGGCAGGAATTTGACTATTGCAAATATCTTATCTATATTATGAACTGAAATAAAAACCTTGACCTGAACAGTCCCAAATGGAGCTGGTCAGCTTAATTTTTGTGAACAGGTTTGGCCAATATATTTAGCCCCTTTATAATGTTCATGAGTTGCACAAGATATCCATTTTTTATGAACTTGTCTGTTATTCAGAATAATTTGGCAAATTGATCTTTAGTTTTACCCCTTCAGAATGAAGCTGTTGCTGGTTAGTTTCATGGTATATTGCAGGGCTATGTTTTCCTCCTTCCCACCACCATTTTATCCAGGTTTTCAATTATTATTTCATCTAGGTGAAAATTCTTTTCTATGATGTCAAAGGGACAAGTTCGATCCGTCTGATACCAAGGGAAAACTTTCCAAATCTTGTTCAATGGCTGATCATATAACTATTTCAAGGACCTTGCTTCTCCTTGCTATTCAGCATGCTGAGTACTCCTGGTGCTTCCTGGCAATGAACACACCAACGTATTTTACGAAAGGGATGGGGAACAAGTTGGTAATGTTTCCCCTTCAATGAGAGATTTCAGTTTGGTATTTCACCAATCCTAAGGACATAGAGTTTGCTATATAGTTCCTGAGTATAACTGCTGCCTTCTTGTCTTTCTTTATAGGATAGTTCCACATTAGTATTAGATTTGTACCCATTCTCATCACTCTCTGTAGTATAATGAAAGTGATCTCAAAGATCCTAGACTGGAATAATGCAGGAATGACTTTGTATTTGACATAAATCAATTCTGATATTTAAATATTTCATATTACTGGAAAAGCCCTGGCTTTCTCCTTGGTTTAAGCATCTTTGTGGGAAACAAATACAGATGAAATCTTTCTCAACAACATCTTAGAGCATCACTTGGCCTTTCTCCCAATGTTTCAAAGACACCATGTCAGCAATTTTCTGTTCATTTCAAAGGGAAAAGTCAATATTTGTCTCAGCTGCCACCTTTCCATCATATCCAAGATCACAGAAGAGCCTGAGGTTTGCTAGTAGGTTCTGTGATTTTTTGGGTCTGCAAGATACCTTTGTAATGATCCCGCATTACCACCAAATGATTTATGTCTAGTGCTATTCTGCAGATAACACCCAGATTTATATCTTTATTATTTCTGACACGTCACAATCCCATGACTACATTCTTGCTATTGGCAAGGCTCTCAGGCATTCATGTTTAAGAAATGTCAAGCTGATGCTTAAATATCCTGGGTCAAATTCAGACCTAATGTCAGAGGGCACCAATCCATTGACTTCAGTAGAATTGGTCATTTATATCAGGGCTCAGTGCTGCCCCATCTTATTCTCCCATCTGTTTTTAACACCTATAGGACATTTCTAGGTGGGACTCATTTCTTTAATTGAGGTGGACAAATGTCTCAAAAAAGAGATTTAGGGGAAGTCTACACTGCAGTCAAAGACCCAACAGCATGGCCTGGGTCAGTTGATTCTGATTTGCAGGGCTTGGGCTGACAGCCTATACAATTGCAGTGTAGACATTTGGGCTCGGGCTTGAATCTGAGCTCTGAGACATTGGGTAGGGGTGGAGGGTGCGGTTCAGGGAGGGACACAGTCTGAGATCCAGTCAGAGCCCAGATATCTACACTGCTGTTTTTAGCCCCACAGTCTGAGCCCACGAAACCAAGACAGTTGACCTGGGCTATGAGATACGATGCTGTGGGTTTTTTATTCCAGTGCAGATGTACCTTAATACATTTTCCTCCTTTAAAACAGCACAGTTGGCTTCCTTATTGTTTCCTTGCTTATAAAATCTTAGCCAAATCTATTTTACATCCTTTTCAATTCCTCGTGGCCTTGGCTCCATTTGAGGATTCATGGAGTCAAGCTGTTGGGTCGCTCTAAGGCAGGGTCGGCAACCGTTCAGAAGTGGTGTGCCAAGACTTCATTTATTCACTCTAATTTAAGGTTTCGCATGCCAGTAATACATTTTCACATTTTTAGGTCTCTTTCTATAAGTCTGTAATATATAACTAAACTATTGTTGTATGTAAAGTAAATAAGGATTTAAAATGTTTAAGAAGCTTCATGTAAAATTAAATTAAAAAGCAGAGCCCCCCACCCCCAAGACTGGTAGCCAGGACTCGGGCAATGTGAGTGCCACTGAAAATCAGCTTGTGTGCCACCTTTGGCCTGAGCCCTGCCCTAAGGTTTTCTCACATTGCGTTACTGAGTTGACCCTTCAGATTTTATGTTTCTCAGCTATGGAGTTCAGTTTTGCTGGTAATGTACAGATTTCCACCCCGAACAGCATATATGTCTATCCAAAATATAGAGTCAAATTTGACAGCCCTTACTCAGGCAAAACTCTCACTGAGTTTACTAAAGCTTCAGGATTCAGCTTATAACGTGGCCTCATTTTGAAAGCCTCTCATTTTGAGAGATTACAGAAACATTTGTTTATTGACATGTGTTGCAGTGGTTTTTGAGAAGTGATCTAGTAAGACTTGCACCAAAGGAAGATTTTACCTACTGCTCAGCTTAATTTATTATGCGTTGACTATGCTCCTCTTACTAAGATGCTCTTATATTGGTTTAGGACATTTTAAAGAGGAATATCAAGTGTAAAATTGGGCAGAAATACATAAAAATGCAGTTATTCCACTCTTGCCATTTACAAAATGTGAAATAAGGCGTTAACTGCCCTATGTTCATACACTGGGTTTTCAATAAAACAATACCCATATGGCCCTTGTAGGCATAATAAACTTCATGATTTTTCACATTCCATTCAGTTTCACAATGGAACCTATAGCTCTTTGATGCCTAGAAAGGCCATTATCAGGTAACTGGATTAAGGATCAGCTAAGGATTCTGAGTGAAATGCATGTGAAAATGGTGGATCAAATACTGAGCATAAGCAAGGTAGACTAATATTAGACTATTTTCCCTGTTGTTCTATAGGGAAGAGGAAATCCCTGAAAGAAAAAATATGGCTGCTACTGATTAGCTAGCAAGGACAAAATTGAACACCGTGTGTGTATTACTATATGTGAGCTACTGCTGTTCCATCATGTCAGCAATTCATTTTCTGATGGTAGCACAGGCTTGGAGGGGGAATCCATTAAAAAGAGAATGACTTAACAGCATAGTACAGAAGCATTCTCTACCTTTCTCCATTTTTCTACCCTTGCCTTACATTTCTGCTGCTTTTCTCCTTTCCCACTCATTGTCCTTATAGCATTATATAGTAGTGGCCCAATGACTTTGCCTCTAGGTGCTACTGGAACATAAAGGTGCTCCTGGAACATAAATAAACTACTTTTAGGATATTGGGTGCAGTGTATTGTACATTACATGCAATTGATACTTCTAAATGCTCTGTGGGTTGCAGTGGCTATTGAACGTATATGATCAAATGCCACACATAACCAGTTGTTAAAGCCTTTGAGGTATACTGAAAAACCAATGTGAGGAATTTGTTGATTGCACAAATCAGTGCTACCCTCTTTTCCAGTTTTGCTTCTTGCAAGAAGAGTTGAGCCACATGCTAAAATTGTCTGATGTAGAACTCAAGGGATGGTGGTGATGGTTCTCCAGGTGGCAGGTGTCATGCAGCTTGTTAATATGGTGACCTTTTATTAAATGCTGAATATTTGACTTTCAGTAATGTTTTTTTTAATAAGGATGATTTTCACAAAAATAAATCACAATAGTCATCACAAATGAGCCCCCTCCTCCTTTGAAAGAACTGACTGGAGTGGAAAGGATAATTACGGAGTTCCTTTATCTCTGAATTATTTGTAATAAAACCTGAAATCGCACCACAAGGTCTTTCATGAGGATGTCATAAATTAAGATGCATCGATGTATTTGGTGCATCTGTTCAGCTCTGTGCTCCTTTGTCTTCTGCAAATAGTGCAGCAGCTTCAATACCCAGCAGACAGCATTTACGCAAATGATGTCGTGGTCTGTATCATTAATATTCAGTGATTGTCTGTCATAGACACCTTACTGTACATCTGTTATGCAAATTTATGTTAATTTTTGCTCTCTGACAGCTGCCTTGGTTCCCTCCCTAAAATGATCTTTTCCATTTTGAAGTTTGCAATCTGTTCCCAAAAATGTTAATCCAACAATTAACTGAAATTGCTAAACAGAAATTTTACGTTATGTCCAAAATAGAAACCCGTGTTTTTAAATAGATGGTGAATCTTCTCTTCACATCGTTTGTTTCATATGTGATTCAGAGAAGTGTAAACATTGATCTTTGCACAGCCTGTGTTGGGACAAGTGGCAATTTTCCCTATGTAGTAAAAGGTTTTACAGGAAATGATGCCATCTTGTTCTCACATATGCTTTTGGCATTCAGCTGACTTTGCCATTAAAAGCTGTTATTTGCGGTATTATTTGAAAATTTAGATTATATTTTCCATTAGAGCAAAATATTTATTAAATCCTAAATGCCTGAAAATATTACATTTCATGTAAAAAGGCAACTAGCACTTTAAAAATATGGATTTTGAGTGCTAGGAAGGATCCCATGATCATGGTATATATTAATCAAAATGACACAGAGAAGTACAGGAGAGAGGTCATGGAAGTTAAATTCAGATTACTAGAGAAAAGGCTTAAACCCAGAGCACCTTCAGCAGCTTTCTACTAAATGCATCCAGTATTTACAGGCCAGCTATGTAGGAGAACTTCAGGGTCTCAGTGAACAGAGGAGAAGATGGTGTAAATAGGAAATGTTTACACTATTAATAATGAGGAACCTTTGGGGAGAAAACCTCTAGTAATGGAAAAGGCTCCACCTTAACCAAAATGGAGCCAGGTTGCTTGTACATAACACTTATAAGTTGTGGGGGGAGGATTATTAAAACAAGGAGCTGGGAAGATGCCAAAGAGGCAGAGGAAGACATGGGTCAGATAGATATCTGCAAGGGATGTCAGGAGTACAATGATAACTCTTCATCTAGTAAAGGACAGCTCAGAAACTACCGTTTCGCTGGAACAGGATGATATCACAGAACTCAGGCTGACAGAAAAAGGAGTCAAATAAGAATAGGTACATTGCCAATATAAAAGCTATAATATTCTGTTTACCAATACAAGTAGCATCAAAGCAGAAACAGGTGAACTAGGCTGTCTGGCAATGGAACAAGCCCTTTTTTAGAAACATCGCAGAATTACAAATTAATGGGATAATATAATACGTGGCCATAAACTGTACAGGAAAGACAGCCTGAAAAGAGAAGTTAAGCTGTAGGCATTAGGAAATGGCATCATAATACACCTAAGATTCCACATCAGTCTTGATCACAGAAAAGGCCTCCTCTTTCCAGGTAATAGAGATGAGGCACTGTCAGACTGACCTGTGAAAAGAGGAAATGCTACAATAAACTGATAAATTAAAGTGCACCAAGTCAACTGGACTGATGGCATTCATCCAAGAGTTCTGAAAGAATACACCAGCTCAACTGCTTACAAAAACATGCACTCATTTCTCTAAACTATTGTAATTCAGTGAGAATGTCCATCAGTGGATAGAGGAGGACTTGACAGATTAAAACTATTTAGCCTTTCAAAATGCCATGGAGAAAGTTTTCTTTGTAGCCTCTTGTGAAAAACTAAGTAGTCATGGGGTAGGAGTTAAAGTTCTGTCGTGGTTCAGATATGGGCTAAAACACAAAAATATGGCCAATTTTTAATAGAGAGCATGTTAACAGTGAGAAGATGTGCCATTCTGTGTTAGGACCTGAACTTAATATATTTCTCTGGAAAAGGAGGCAAACAGACAGATGTCAACATTAGAAGATGACAAAATTATTTAGTTAAAATAAGAGAAGATATACAACAAACTTCAGAAGGATTTAAAGCCAGGTGATTGCACAGCAGTATGGCAGCTGAAATTCAAATGCAAGGTACATTGGATAATTTAAACCAGGAGTCAGCAACCTTTGGCATGTGGGCCATCAGGGTAATCTGCTGGTGGGCCATGAGACATTTTATTTACATTGACCATCCGCAGGTCAATTTAACCACAATCACTGGGAGCTGCAAGGGGCCGTGCCTGCAATGGTCAATGTAACAAAATGTCTTGCAGCCCGCCAACAGATTACCCTGATGGACCACATGCTGAATGTTGCCGACACCAGATTTAAACTATTCATAAAAATTGCTAAATTCTAAATTAATTCTAATGACCCATGACAAAAATCTGTGTATCACTGCAAACAGTTCAGTGAAAACCTCAGCTCAATATACCACAGTCGTCGAAAGAACAACCAAAATGATGGGCTGTATAAAGAATGGATACTGACAGTGTCATACTGCCACTGTATAAAATGCTGTATATCCTTGTCTACAATACTATGTTCTGTCTGATCACCTTATTTCTTACAAGGAATAGCAGAAACAAAAGCAGTCCAAAGACTAATAATAAACATGATCTGTATGAAAAAAGATTGGCTATAATCTCTCATGCTTCGGGACAAAAGCAACCACCAACTGTTGGAGAAATTAGTCTTTAATTGTGCCCTTCAAGGTTTCTTGCACCTCCCTCTGAAGCATCTAGTACTGGTCAGAGTCAGGATATTGGACTAAATGAACTGAACTGGCGTGTCAAGTCCTATAGCCAGGTGATTTTAAGTATTTGCAAATTGACTGCTAGATTTCCTATATGCTCTTGAAGAACACAATATACATGATTACAGAAAGGGCTGTAGGTCTGCCAAGAGCACCCCGATAATCTCAGGCTGGATTCAGACATGACCTATTGTACAGTACTGTCTCTGAAAATCTTTCAATTGCCTTTTTAATTAAAAAACTGCAAGGTTTCCAGATATTACAGCATTCACAATATTCACCAGGTATTGTTCCCTATCCTAAAAATAGGGAATACTACGAACACTAAAGTAACTTACTCTTGTTATCCCAGACAAAATTAGTGACCCCCTGTATTGGAGTCATTTTGTATTTGTGGGTTGGTGGACCCAGTCACCAATCTGAGACAAACAATCAGTTACGTCCAGTTCAGTTTGTAGCGCTTTCCTCCGAGCACTGTTTATTCTTTAGTGGAATAATAACTAAAAACAACAGTCCTCTTCTTGACTGAGATTGAGGGGCTCTTTAGTAGTTTAATGGGCTGGACCCTCCCTAGCCTAGGGCGGTCTGCAGAGCTAGCTTGCCCTCTCACAGCCGTCTGCCGCAGCCACAAAAGAGTGAACTCCCAGCCCTCTCCTAGTCCTAAGCAACCACATGGAGCTGGAGCCCTCCTTCATATGCTCCAGCAGGGGATCATCCAACTGAATCACTAAATGCTGTCCAGCTGGGTTAGGTGATTCCCAGAACCTGCCTGCTGGACTCCTCTCCAGAACAAGGTGAGCTGCCCCCCTGGCCCATAAAGGGGCAGACCGTCCTGTTACATTATTCATTTCCCAACTCCGTTCTAGGTACGGGCAGAAAGTAGTAGCAGTCTGCTGTTGCTGCCTTCACTGAAAGCCGCTCTTGCTGTCTGTGAGAAAAGCTGTGCAGTCCTCCTAAATACAGTCCTAACTCATTATAACAGCTGCAAACTCCCTCAGTAGACATCCAGTTTCATTATAGGGAGTTGTGCAGGGATGTAGGAGAGCATGCCGAGGGCTGTCTGTCTCTGCAGTGCTGTAGAATGAGGACTAACAGACAGGTTTAGGGAGAAGCATACTAGAGACAATGGGACACCACAAGGTTATTTAATGCACTCAGCATGTCAGGCAGGATAGTGTTGGCTACTGGATGTTCTTAGTCAGTCAAAGTCCAAAAACTCAGCTTCCTGCCTCTACAGTAATTGCTGTGCAAGCTTAGTTTTGAATTTATTTTGAATTCTCTAAGTCCAGAGAAGCTATTATTACACATAGGTCCAAAAAGCTATGATTTTCATAATGTGAAAAATTTTAGTCATAGCAATGGGAAGTACATAGTGTCAAAGAACAGCTACAACCTAACTAGACGCAGTGCCTGTGTGATCTCTGGTGACCAAATTCCCCTAAACTGAGTTTTCCTGAGGGGAATGGAGATGAGTGGATAGCTTTTTAGGACCTTTCAGACATGGTCTTTCCCCATGTTTTGATCCTCCCTTCCCCACAACAAGGAAAGAGCAGCTCAAGATATGACTTGCTAAGTAGAGCACTGTGGTTTTTTACACCATTAAGACTTTCTTCAGAGGTAGGTTAGGCCATTTAATTAAAGCCTTATATTGGGGATGGTGTGCAGCCACAGAGAACTCAAGAACTACAGCTCAGGAATTCCCTGAGTTCCTGGGCATATGGGGAAGTTCATGCAGATTGTCCTGTTTAATAGCTGAGGCAGGGAGAAGCCTGGCTCCTCTCTGTCCCTTTTCAGGTAATTTTCACCCATAGTTGCACTGAAGGAGCAGCCCCTGAACTCCCACAGCTACAAGGGCATGAGGGAGCTGCCTTGGGCCCTCCCCACTTCTTCCCTGCACACTCACACAAAGACATAATAAACCTTCACCTCCTGAAAAGCAGAAGCAGAATCCCCTCAGAATGAAAAACCTAGCAGGTACTGAGATATGGAGTGATGGGTGCCATCATAAGAATCTAAAGAGATAATAGCAGCTTAATAATTCGCTATTGATGCTGCTATCTTGTCTTGTGGAATTCCAGCTGCCAATCCACCAAAACAGGCCAACCCAACTATAGCGTATTTGCCTAAAGTTATGATACGATGATATCGGAGACAGTACAGTTTCTCCCCAGATATAGGACAAGCAATAAATACCTATAGCCACAAATGGTGATTTTGTTTTAAAAAGGCTTCTACTTACTAGCCACAGCCAACCTTGTGCTGCTGTGTTCTGTCTCTTTCTCACACACAAAGGATATAGACACTGATGATATTTACAAATAAAAAAAATCTCAATTCTCTCCCTTTTTTTTGAAGCTCTTGGCATGATGATGACCTTAGCACCTTGCCCGTCACAATTCATATGTAAGTCTATTACTTACAGAGATATCAAAATATGAATTAAGTTATTTAAAAACTAAGCTCACACATTTCAAACTTGACTGGATTAAATATTAGTTAGTATGCAAACTAACTAAAAGTATTACCATGTCCAGGGTGGTAATAGATTACATGATTTAACAGATGTTTTCCATCTCTAGATTCTGTTCTCAATTTTCACTCATCCTCATCAAATCCAAATATCATTAAAATCTAAATATACAAGTCACACATGTCTTGTATTTGGAGAAAATTGTTGCTGGTCCTTTTATTGTAAAAATCATAGGCTTTTAAACCTGTGATAAATATATTTATTTGTTCTGTTCTTTTAAAATGTGGTGAAGAGGAGCAGAAATGGAAGGGTGTTTTTTTTTAGGAGCTATACAATCCACCTTTGGAAAGAAAAGAGGGCTAATATCTGGGAATTAATGTGCTGATGTGAAACTGTATGATTGTATCTTCATGAAAATGAAAAGTGAAGGTCATGAGGCTAAAAGCAAAAAGAAGAAAGACAGAAAGTAAAATGAAGTTCATGCCAAATAATGATATAGTCAGCACAAAGGCTCTAGAAACAAGATAGCAATATTTGATGGATTTGTGTCATGAAGGAAATCCACAACCGCTATTATCTTCACTGGATGTTACTGTGAATAACCCAAGAGAGTCAAAGAAAGAGATAGGTGGCACATATTTTAAAATAAGAATAAAGCAGACAAAAATGGGGTATTTCTTCATTTGAAAAATTAATCTAAACAATATAAAGAATCTAAGTTTGCTACCACTGAAGTTACTAGTAAAAATCCCACATAAGCACAGTCAAGCTCTCAGATAATCAGTAAATAAATCACATTCCAATCTCAGGAATAGTAGTGCAATTTGGCCTGGATGGAGTTACTCGGGATTTGTACCAGTGTAAATAAGATCAGAATTGGGTCCAGTACATTTACTAAAACAAAAACCTTTTTGCATGATTAATATCCCTTGGGAACAAGTAATGAAAAATATCAAGTAAATCCAAGGTCAGAACAACTTTAAAATTGATTAATTATGCATGTGTACAGGTTAGAGAATGTAGTAAAAAAGTTTTCCATGAAAAAAATAGTCACTTTTAATAATGCTATTTTCCTCTGTGTTCACACTTATTTTGTGTTTGGTTTCAATGAATACTCTAGTGAACGAGTTTATTAGTAGGCAATTCCAAAGAAAAAATAATTGTAAGCAAAGGGATTACAAAGGGAAAGCAAATTCTAAATTTATAAACATAAGCACTGTATCAGCACTGGAACTCAAACTCTAAGAGCTACACTCAGCCAGTTGGGACATGGAGATAGGAAGGCTGTTTAGAAAAAAAAATGGTTCATGGAAGGTCAGAACGTTTTATAGCTATGCAAATATCCTTCACCCATTGCAATGTTCACAAGACATACCAAACCTCAAATCCAAGCTACTTTCAAAGTTGAATATAAGTATTTTGCACAGCTCTGTACGCATCTTTCATTATGTGTAGTCTGTATACATGAAGAAGAATAACAGATTGATATTGATTTTTATGCAACTTTCTAGATGTAATATAGCAGATTGTTATGACATTGACTCATCATTTACATGTCTATCACATACTATATTATCTATCTTGCCACATCTTCCCAGATCACTTTCTTCTGCTCCTGAAACAAATACCAGTAATAATATTAGTCCTTCACTAGAATCAATACAGCAGATGTGGACAGTAGTCAGTACATGGAATTCTGCAATATGTACCTTGTCTGTCAACATTTTTTAATACATAGGTTTGGGCTGCAGATCTGGGTGGATCATTGCATACTGAGTTTAAAGAACTAATGCAAAACCAACTGAAGCTAAAGGAAAGACTCTCATTGACATCAATAGGTTTTGGATCAGACCACAGTCTCTAAGAGATATATCATCATATGAAGAGTGAGGACAGTTGCAATCTAATTCATTTTACAAAAGTTAGCTGTAGTCCTCAAGGCTTCTGGCAAGTGTGATTATATTTATATAGCTAAATTGCCAGTTCCTCCCTCAGTTGGGCAAAGTTTGGGCACATCTGCAGTTAAGGAGAAAGGAATGAAATAATTGAAAACATTACCTTCATTTTTCATCCAAAGCCTAGTTATCCTAGTTTGTAATGTGAGGTTTTCATTATTATTAATTATTATTATTATTATTTCCATGATACTCATCACTGAAAAGCCTGAGAACCTCAACGTTTGAGATGACTGTTGAGCTGGCTGGCTATCACAAAGTGAATTTTGTTCTCTGCTAAATCCAATTATTGTAATGAGGAAATTTAAGTTCCACCAGTACGATTAACTTAAGTTTTCATTATACTGCTCAGTTGCAACACGTCTGTATTCTCTGCCAGTGACTCCTTTGAGTGGTTTACACCTGCTCCAGATGAAACACTTGCAACCGCAAGGTACAGCTATTGTAAAAACCATGTCAAGTCCAAAATCATTTATCAAGGTATTATAAAATCTCATCAATACTTAGCAGTAAGCACTGCCTACAGAGTTATTAGGATTTATTACAGAGTCAAACTGTAAGAAGATTGGCACTGAGTATCTGAATATCTTCCAGAAATTAAGATCCAACCATTCACTGTCTGCATGGCATCTTGGTTACACTGTAATCAAAACATTATAACCACGTGCCATGAAGAAAACAAAATGAGGAATCCTGGAGATGTGTCATTTAGATGTAACACACAAATATGCTTGGTTTTGCATCAAAAATTTGTCCTACTGGCAATTCCACACATTGCCAATCTGACATTGTCCTTGCAAGGACCATGATTTCATACTGCAGAAAATAACAGGCATAAAAATTAAGTAGAAATACATTTTAAAACTGGAACCTGCTATGATATTAAAATATATCAGTCTCACACAACAGTATTTATTAGCCCTCCTTTCACTCTGTAGCCATGCTGCAGTACTTTAGGCTGTGTATGAGCTCATAAGCTTTGATAATCTAAGTAGGGTTGGTCCTTGGATAATAAGAAACTACACACACACAAAGTCTAGGTGATAAGGGTAGCAGATAATCTTCCCACTCTGTCAGCACTGAGTGCCACATAGGACAAAATGTACTGTCTACAATGAGGATGAGATTTAAAGCTGAAGTCCACATTGTGACTATTAAAGATTTCATAGCATTTTTCATAAAAGTAAAGATGCTAGTCACAGTTTTGTCCTGGCCAAATTTTGGCTTGGGGAGATACATAACTGAGTGTCTAAACCCATCTTCTGAATAGAATTTCTGTGGGAGGAGTTAAGAGTGGATGTTATTTGACAAGGCTTTGGGCTTTTTTGAGTGTTTGACTTTAAAAGTCTTCCTACAAAAAACTGATTTTCAATGGAAAATTGGGTTTTCAACTAAAAACTTTTCGCAAAAAGTGTTTGTTTTCCATGGAGAAATTAGATTTTTCATTAAATGGCTGAAAACAAAAATATTTCAAATTGAAAAGGCTACCATGGTGCCTCATTGGATTTGTAGTTTACTTGTGTAATGTCCCCATTATCTTCTGTGAGCCATGCTCTGCAACCAGACTACATCTCCCACAATGCACTATGGCAAGGTATACCCATGATGCATTACCTCTCCTTTCCAAGATGAGGGAATGTTGTTCATTGTGTGAGATTTAGCCCAAACAGGCAGGTGCAGGTAACCACAGCAGCTTTCTAAGACATGCACATTTAAAGCAGTTACTTTATTTTCAGCACCATTGCTGTCAATTCTCTGCCATTTTGCCTCACAAATCCCTATATTCAGAGATGTGTAATCATACTAATTTGAAACTGTTAAAAAGGCCACAGAATAGACAGCATTTATTAAATCAGAAGATCTAAAAAATGACCTTAACTCATCAGCAATATACTCAGTCAGCTCAGCTCGAGCCATGTATAAAAACAAAGACCAGACTGTGAACTCCTTACTCCCAATGGCGAGCAGTTATTCACACATACTGTCCCATTGACTTCAACTTGGAAAAGTAAGCAAAAATATTTCAATAATAAGCATCTGATAAGTGCAGTGTTATTTAATCAATATAAGACAAGACAGGTGTGAATAGTGGTGTATTAATTCACACTTCAGCAGTGTGACCACTGTATGTGGTGAATTTAAATTGTCTCGACTATATGAATTATGGTGCACAAGACAGAACAAAAATTAATATGTTAATTTAGGGCCCTATTCTGGCTTCAGTGGGAGAAGGGCATACTCAGCACTTCTCAGGAGATGCCCAGCATCCTAGAGGTTTGGACTCCCAGTGTTGAAGTTGAAGGTAAATAGCAAAAAATAAATAAAACACTGCAATGACTCAAAAGTATGCAAACCATAAGCCTTGGCTGTTGCCATTGTTGTCTCTGCCACATTTGCTGATGCTCACTGCTGCCATGCTCTGAGGTTCCATCACTTAAGCCAGTTCTTAGTAATTTCAGCTCAAAGCAGTTTTACTAAGTAGGAGGGAACTTGCATTGTCTTTCACCACACCACTGTCACCACAACAGGACTAAGATTCTATCCCCTAGGCCTGCTATAGTGATCATAGAGCAGAAATAAGGACTCTGAGTTGAGTCTAATAAGCTCTGTTTTTAAACATAGCAGTCAATGGAATTAAGGACTCCTTAATGAGTCCACACAACTAGGTAGGAACACATGTCTCCACCCATTACTCCCCTACTTAGCGAGTTAGATTATAGTTAGGATGACCCCCTCAGTTAGGGCATATTAAGTACAGTTCTGTTCCTGTTTGGTCATATGATAAGGCTAACATTTAATTACCTCTGCATCCAAGACTAAAGTAAATTTTAACCAAAAACAGCCAAATCTGATCACTTTGACAAAGCAGGCCTGTCTGCTATCTAGGCAAAATAGATGTGTCTATGCAAATATGGTCTGCTTCTGTGGTCTTTCCCTCCAATTTTTCAATACAGGGCAGAGGAGAGCTCATTCTCACCCTGCTTATATAACTAATAAACCCTAACAGCCTTCACTCAACAACAGACACAGCCTCTGCAAGGACATCTCATCCTACTTTGATGAAAAGATCAACCAAAAGGAGATGGTCTTGCCGGGACATAGGAAGCTATACCAGCAGAGAACAGCTATTATTCCATCTTCCTTACTGGAGTGTCGCTCAATCACACAAACAGAATCACTACTGGGAATACTGAATTCACCTGTTCTCTCTCTAAACTGGCTTTCCATACAATAGCAAGTCAAGTTCAAGGTCACAGTCCTTATCATCAAGATGTTAAATGACCCGGGCACAGGATATTATCACCTAAAGTTCTTGGATGAAAACTGGTCAACAATCCTGCTCCTTTGGCACAATGGAACTTTCTCACAATAGTAAAACTCATTTGTGCAGGAACGGAGCTTTCACAGGGACTGGTCCAAACCTAGAATGAACTCACATGATAAGTATGAACCATCAAAAACCTCACCAGCTTCCACTCCAAGTCCAAGGCACACTTCTTTGACCTCATCTTGACTCATGAAAATACAGAAGAGTGTGCACATTAAAAACAAACAAAAACCCCGCTAGCAAAACAAAACACTTCACTGTGCATACAATTCTCTCTCTGGAGGGAAGATTAGAGTACATAAGAACACAAGATAAGAATGGCAATTCTGGGTCAGACGAATAGTCCATCTAGCCCAGTACCCTGAAGGAAGTGGCCTACGCCAGATGCTTCAGAAGGAATGAACAGAACATGGCAATTGTCAAGTGATCCATCCTTTGCCATCCAGTCCCAGCATCTGACAGTCAGAGGCTTAGGGACACTTAGAACATAGGGTTGCATCCCTGACCATCTTTGAAAATATACATTGATGGACCTATTCTCCAGAAACTTAATTCTTTTTTGAACCCAGCTATAATTTTGGCCTTCACAAAATCCCCTAGCAACAAGTTCCACAGGTTGACTGTTGTGTGAAGAAGTACTTTTGTTTTAAACCTGCTGTCTACTAATTTCATTGGGTGACCTCTGGCTCTTGTGTTATATGAAGGGAGTAAATAACACTTTTTTATTCACTTTCTCCACACCATTCATGATTTTATAGACCTCTATTATATCCCTCCTTACTCATCTCTTTTCTAAGCTGAACAGTCCCTCTCTTTTTAACCTTCCTCATATGGAAGCTGTTCCATGCCTCTAATCATTTTTGCCCTTCTCTTTACCTTTTCCAATTTTAATTTTATTTTAGATGATGTGACCTGAACTGCTTTATATCGTGGTATTATGACATTTGCTGTGTTATTATCTATCCTGTTCCTAACATTGTTCACTTTTTTGACTGCTGCTGCACAATAAGCACATGTTTTCAGAGAACTATCCACAACGACTCCAAGATCTCTTCCTTGCATGGTAACAACTAACTTAGACCCCATCGTTTTGTACGAGCAGTTTGTGAGAACAAACACCACATGACAGATATTGGTCACGTCACTTAATGTACCACCGGAAGGTGCTCAGGGATGAGTACAGTACAAGAATCTATGTAACATAGAATAGATAAATCTCTGTCCCTCTGTGTTGGTGAAAGTGGCGAGTGCGTAAGCCCACTAATGAACAAGATCATTAATGGCTCCTTCAGAGAAAGTATTCTATCAATCAAACTAAAGCATATGATAGTCTGACCTCTTCTCAAGAATCCAGTGCCCTCACTACTGCTCAGTCTGCAACTTCTCTTTCATAATGGAATAGAAAGTGGTGAGCAAACTAAAGCAATGCCTGATTTCTGCCAGCATCCCAAACCTTTTATGATCTGGTCTCAAAGTGTTATGTAGCATGGAGATGACATGGTAGGTGACTTCAACATGGCCTTGGATAGAAGACAATCATTTATGATCTCACTGATCTGCTTCAACATTGTTGATCCTAAGGTGCTGCTGAATCACATACAGGATGGAGAAAGTGGGGTGATATAGCAGTTAGGTAGTATCACTCATTCCCCTGACAGACTCCAGAGTTGTGATGAGCAGCAACAAAACAAAACCTTCTCCTTTACAGTAACTGAGTCAAAATTTATAGGAATGCAGGAGCCTTTCCTTTGGTACCTATCATGGTGCTTAGTGTATTAAAAATGCACAGATAGATACTGAAGTAACAAAGAGTCCTGTGGCACCTTAAAGACTAACTAAAGTATTAGAGCGTAAGCTTTCGTGGGCTAATACAGTATGCCAACACCTTTATGGCTGACCTGGAACAACGCTTCCTCAACTCTTGTTCACTCAAGCCCCTTCTCTATCTACGCTACATTGATGACATCTTCATCATCTGGACCCATGGGAAAGAAACTCTGGAAGAATTCCACCATGATTTCAACACCTTCCACCCCACCATCCACCTCAGCCTGGACCAGTCTACATGGGAGGTCCACTTCCTAGACACCATGGTGCAAATTAATGACGGCCACATCAACACCCCCCTATACCGAAAACCTACCGACAGCTATGCCTACCTTCATGCCACCAGCTTCCATCCCAGACACACCACACAATCCATTGTCTACAGCCAAGCACTGAGGTACAGTCGTATTTGCTCCAACCCCTCAGACAGAGACCAACACCTACAAGATCTTCACCAAGCTTTCTCAAAACTACAATACCCGCACAAGGAAATAAGGACACAGATCAACAGAGCCAGATGTGTATCCAGAAGCCTGCTGCTGCAAGACAAGCCCAAGAAAGAAAACAACAGACCACCACTGGCCATCACTTACAGTCCTCAGTTAAAGCCTCTCCAACGCATCATCAGTGATCTATAACCCATCCTAGACAACAACCCCTCACTCTCACAGGCCTTGGGAGGCAGACCAGTCCTGGACCACAGACAACCCGCCAACCTCAAGCATATTCTCACCAGCAACAGCACACCGCACCACAATAACTCTAACTCAGGAACCAATCCATGCAACAGACCTCGATGCCAACTCTGCCCACATATCTACACCAGCAACACCATCACAGGACCTAACCAGATTAGCCACACCATCACTGGTTCATTCATCTGCACATCTACCAATGTAATATGTGCCATTATGTGCCAGCAATGTCCCCCTGCTATGTACATCGGCCAAACTGGACAGTCCCTATGAAAAAGGATTAATGGACACAAATCAGTTATCAGGAATGGCAATATACAAAAACCTGTAGGAGAACACTTCAATCTCCCTGCACACACAATTACAGATTTAAAAGTTACTGTATTGCAGCAAAAAAACTTTAAGACCAGACTGCAAAGAGAAATTGCAGAGCTGCAATTCATTTGCAAATTTGATACCATCAGCTCAGGACTGAATAGGGATTATGAATGGCTAACTAACTACAAGAACAGTTTCTCGTCTCTTGCTGTTCACACCTCCAGTTCAGCTGCTAGAGGAATACCTCACCCTCCCTGATTAGAGATAACAAGCTGGTTCAGCCTCATTGGACTAACCCTGTTATCTCCAACCTGGTTCTTGCCTACCTATTTATACCTGCCCCTGAATACTTCCACTGCATGCATCCAACAAAGTGGGTATTAGCCCATGAAAGCTTATGCTCTAATACTTTAGTTAGTCTTTAAGTTGCCACAGGACTCTTTCTTACTTCTGCAATTCCAGACTAAAACGGCTACCCCTCTGATTCTTGAGAACATGCAAGATAGATGCTGAAAGTATCATAATTTCATCTCCTGAAACACCAGTATGACTTCCTGCAGCACCTGAGTTTTTCTTGTTAGGCTTTCATCCAAATATTAACCAGGCTCAAACCTGTTTGGAAAAGCAAGCCAGACTGTGGAATTTGACCTACACAGACCTGCTAGTCAATTTGATTAAGTGGCTTGGCCAAACAAATAGTTGATGTTCTGAGGAACAAATTAAGCACAACACAAAAAAATTAAGTATTTAGAAAAATAATCAGGAAAGAAAACAAAGCAAGCTGAACTATAATATATATTTCACTGCCAACCCAGTTGAACATAAGATCTTGGATTCTTTCACTGATCTGATAAAAATTTTCAATAAAACTTTTTTTTTCATCAAAATTGAAGTGTTTCATGGAAATGTATCAGTTTTGGGGAAAAAATCATTGGAAAAGTTTCTAAGGTTCAGAAGGGAATTTTTGGTCAAAACCAAGATCAGTGAGAGAGTCAAAACAGATATTTGAACCTGAGTGTCCCACATCCCAAGTGTATACCGTAATACCAGATTATTGACTAGTCTGGTCTGTCGGTCTCTCTCCCATTTTTCATGAACATTTTTGAAAGATTTCATTTTCATATTGTTGTAGAATGAAACCAAAATTTTGAAACCTTTGTGAAAAGTAATATTGTGTTCTCATCATTCTCCTCTGA
This sequence comes from Dermatemys mawii, assembly GCA_007922305.1. NCBI lineage: Eukaryota > Metazoa > Chordata > Testudines > Dermatemydidae > Dermatemys > Dermatemys mawii. The sequence continues at coordinate 22,106,711 of ML677326.1, forward strand.
AGGAAGGAAAGTTTACAAGTTCATTGGTTAAATTACTATATGTACCAGTTTCAGAGGGAATGCTCTACCCTCCCTTGCAGTGTTCTGAAACCTGTCAGACTTGATGGTAAGATTCACCCAATGCCTCCTCTTGAAAGGAGTGCCCAGTTTAGCTTTTCTGGGCTGTCAGCACTATGATAAAGCAATATTTTCTTTACTCTCCAAGCTTCTTCCCTTACCTGCTTTGGGACCATCTAAATCCAGTCCTAACAGTGCGAGCTGTTTGTTTGTCAAGCACTAGGGATTATCAAATGAAATAATCTATATTAAGGAATTTAGACAAAAAAACAAGTCCTATTAGAGTCAAATTGACTTTTGCTATGAACTGCAAAGGGACCTAGATTCGGCTCTATTTCTGGAGATATGGAAAATATTACTAAGAGTTTAGAAGGTGCCTGGGGCTCAGTTATGACTTCAGTTGTGCTGATATGGAAAAAGAGTTGGGGTGGGAGGGAGAAAGCATAAATTTCCTTTCCTCCCACACAAGCAGGACAGAATCCTTCCATAAATTCCAAGAGCAGGTGAGCCAGGCTAATGATCCATCCATTGCAGCATGTTCTGAAGGAGCCATGGTTTCCCAGTTATGTGGGGTGGCCAACATAGCAAGGAAGCTATTGTGTATGCCCTATCAGTAGCAATTACTAGTCAGCAGTGAATGCATGAGCATGCTGCTCTTCCTCAACATGGAGCAAAGTTGCATCCCACATGGTATCACAGCAGAATGTAGGTGGTGTCTTCACCTGCTATTGTGTTCTGGACCAGCTGAATCCCTATGCCAGAGGGCACGTCAGCTCTCTCTCTGTTTCTGTGCCAGCCAGGGCAGGACTGGACCTTTACTTCACAACTACTAGGGGCCTGATTCGTTGATTCTCTTTTTACCATTTCAATTTAGCCTAATCAAAAGAATATCAGGTATGAAAAGCTAAAAAGGATGAGGCACCATGAAGTTTGAATCCAAACTTTTCCAAATTTCAAGAGCAGAGTTTTGGTTTAGGCCTGTTGCTAAGTAAAACAAATACCTTTCTCAACCCTGAGCTCCATGGTCTGATTGGAAGTGGGTGGAGTAAAGACAGTGATCCAATCTGCCTGAGAACACTCATTTATTTCTACACATTAGCCTTCTCAAAAGGAACTGAAAGTACATACTAAATGGAATAGTCATATGAACATCCAGAAAAAATGTATCTGATCTTACTTGGATAAGAAAGAGGCTCGTTGAGTCAAATAACTTTGTCTGAACACTAATTATTGGTGGTATTACCTCATGGACACTTAAGAGGTTAAATCTTATAATTGTTGTTTACTAGCTTTAATACATTAAATTTAGACATGAAGTTGATGTGGGATTCCTCTTAAATCACTCTGCGGGAGAGTGACAAAACCAGCAGAGAAACAGCAAAAGCACTGTGCATAGCCTTACATAAAGAAGATAATTACTGTGTGTGATACACTTCTGGGTTGCTAGGGACGTGAGGTTAAAATGTCTGCGTATGGTCTTATCCTGTTTTATACACGGATGTCCATGGATATTGTAATTTCATGCACAAAACCTGAAAAGGGTGGCCTATGCATAAGCTGTATGGCATTTCTTTTCTATCTGCTCTGTTCTATATTCTGACTGTTCTGGCATGACCTTTCTGACACTAAAAACAAGCAGCTGCCTGACAGCATATGTGAAAGGTTTAGCTATGGATGGTTTTCAACTCAAAGAACCAGACATGTAATTTCACCATGGTAAATTTTTGGGGAAAGAGCGGATTAGTCTTGGTGAAAATGTCAAATGTCTTTGAAATCACAGCAGAAGCTGTGGGCTTATTTTACAAAGACTAGAATTGCCTCTGTGAATTTTGGCCTCTTCTATTTATCACAAGATATTTTTATTTTATTTTAAAACTTGTGTAAGAATGTATTGTTCATTAAAGGCACCTAGAAGCGTGCCAGACTAGGCAGCATTTCAATTGGCTTTACTCCAGAACAGCTGACTGCTGCATCAGCTGAAAGATAAAGAAAGGCCCTTTTAGGGTCAGTGTCCTTGCATAAAGAAAAAGAATAATATTTATTATTTGTATGACTGTATCACCTAGGAGCCCTAGTCATGGATCAGAACCACATTGCACCAGGTGCTATACAAACCCAGAATAAAGAGATGGATGATAAGTAAACAGCTCTGCAGATCTTTATGGGGCACTCCTCTCAAGTGTGAGGAGCAGAATGGAAGAAAGCACAATAGTGCTTGTTTGAAAACGTAACAAACTTACAGTGGAGGGTAGCATCATGGGTGATCATGGGTTGGAATACAATAGTGAATACAAGATAATAGGTAGGGTGAGGATAGGCCCTGAAAGGTCTTGAAAGAGAAGACAAATAGCTTATGTTTAATGCTATAGAGAAGAGGGAGCCAGTGAAGGGATGCAAAGAGGAGTGACATGATCTAAGTGGTGAGCTAGGAGAATGGGCTTTGCAGCAGCATTCTGAATGGATATGAATGGGGCAAGACTGCATTTGTCAAAGGAAGAGATAAGCATGTTGCAATAACTGAGCTTGGAGGAGAATTTTAGCTGTATGGATGGGTACAGAAGGCTGTATCTTAGGGCTTGTCTATACTTCCAGCTAAATCAGCACTGCTGAGATTGATGCAGCAGTGTCGATTTAGCAGGTCTGGTGAAGACCCTCTAAGTCGATGGCAGAGCACACTCCACCACCCCAAGAGGCGGAAGGTAAATTGGCTGGAGAGCGTCTCCCATTGACATAGCACAATACAGACAACGCTGTAAACCGACCGAAGTTACAGCAACTTCAGTTACGTAACTTATGTAACTGAACTAGTATAACTTAGGTCGACTTACAGCTTTAGTGTAGACCAGTCTTTTGAGATGTTACGCAGAAAGAATCTGCAAGATTTGCCTAGTCTCATGATCCAGAAGAACACTAGAGTCAGTCTCTGTTCCCTTAACAGGCTGTCCAGTGCTTCAGTGCCATTTTAGTAGTCATTTTAGTAGTTGGTAGAGAAATGGCATACAATGATTCAGGAAAATAAAGCAGGTCAGTGCTCCAGGGATTAAAGAAGCAGAAACCACAAAAAGTGCATGTTCACCACTCTCTTAGTGATTTCCTACCAAGAAGCCAGGGACACCCTCTCTGACACTAAACTGGATTCCTGCCCAACCAGGCCTCTCTTCAGATTAAGGGCTGGTCTACACTGGGGGGAGGGATCGATCGAAGATACGCAACTTCAGTTACGTGAATAACAACATCTGGTCATCTGTTATCTCTCCAAGGGGAAAATTATGTGAAATGTTCCTTAATATATATATTTCTTTCATGTCTACTGTGCTATAGAATCATAGAATATCAGGGTTGGAAGGGATCTCAGGATGTCATCTAGTCCAGCCCCCTGCTCAAAGCAAAACCTAATCCCCAAGGTTGCAAGGGCAAACTGAACTTTCAAATGTATCTTCTTGCAATCCCAAGAGAGCTGAGAGCTCCAGTAGTTGAAGACAGATAAAGTCATTGGAATAATGTAAGAGTCATATGAAGAGGATCTAAGAAGCATTAAAGTCCCAGTTATCCTATATAGCAAGCTGATGTTGCTTTTCAAGACTAGCATTAACATAAAAAGCTGTCATGATGCGCATCACTGAAGTGGTCAACGTGTTAAGCAGTCAGGGCTGTTGAAGAGCCACAGGGCCAGTTGAGTGTAATGATTAGAGGCACTCCCCTGTCACGATTGGAATAAACATGTCTTTTCAATGGGGAGTTGTAATAAATAATAAATGTTAAGAATCTGAAGAAAATTCAGATTAAATCAGAGCAAGACTATGCTCTAGTTTTTAACCAAGAGACTGGTAGATTTCAGGGCCAGAAATGTGTTTTTTCAAACTGTACACTCTACCCCTAGAACTCCACCCAGAGCTTATATTTCAGTGGGTTTTGTCTTTTGTAGGGAGGGAATGAGTTACAATAATTTACTAGTAAAGCATAAGCAGCAATGAGAACATTAAAGAACTCTGCTTCAGGGTAATAGTAATTTTCTATTTTAAGTAGAAACTGCAAATGTTATGTTGCCATTTCCTGGCTCCACAGAGTGCCACCTTTAGGGGGCCTGTACAAACTTGTTTGTTTAAACTAAGCTGCCCCGGGAGAATTTCTGCATCTTCCAAGCAAATAAATGTTAAAGTCAATTTAATAACATCTGAAATGAAAGGTATGGTGGAAAATACTTAGGTCCCAAACCACAATATCCTCCAAGATTCCAAGTTTATATAGCTTATTCTATGCTTTAAAGTGGTACCAGTGTAATAGCACCAATAGATACATATTTATGGCAATTTCAGTCCTGTTTTGCAGCACCGCAGCTTTAAGTAACCACAGTGGCACAATTCTAGAATTATACATTTTCCCACTCTGCCAATTTTTCAATTCTCTCTTGTGCTTTTACAGTATATTTTCTGCACATTTTCTCTTTTATGAAAATAAAGAAGCTCTTGTAATTCACACTATTAATATAAACATTTAAACAGTACTTTTCAATCATGGATCTCAAAGCACTTGACAGGGGTAGATGCAGAAATGAGCACAAGGATGCTCACAGAAGAGCTTTCAAACAGGGCCATTTGTAAGTGCAATAAGGAATGTGAAACCTGAGTTTTGGATGCTGTGGAATTCAGGGTAATTTTCAAGCTACATTTGGATAGTGCAGGAGTTGTGAATGTGGTCCCTTGATATGGGCACCTCAGTTCCCCTGACCCAGCTAAGTACTCAGTCACTGGAATTTTCAAAAAGGGGACACGTCCCTTATTAATGGTATTCAGCTACTGCTGTGCCCACCTGTTGCTAAATTGATGGCCAAGCAATAAATGGGCAGCATCTGCGTGGTTACCAGTGGGCTGTAAGAAAGTCATACAGATCCATGAAATATCCAAAACATCATACATGCAAGTACTGCTCTGATGAGGAGGGACAATCCATCATATTGCTTATATTGTGCCTGCACCATAAGCTACAATTGATGATCTCCCCCGCCCCAACCCACCATGTTCATTAAGTTGTTGTATTTCCTGTTGCTGTAGACAGTTTTGTCCTTTTGTTCTGTATCTTTAAAGTGCCTAGCCTAATGAGGCCCTGGTACATGATAGAATCTGTTAGGTACAACAGAGATAAATAATAAATTACACCTACAGTTTGGGAGTTTTAATCAGGAGAGGAAAATCACAGGTGTGTGGTGTTGGAGAAACCAATGAGTGGTTGATGCTTAAATGGATTAGCCTGTGCCTGGTGGGTTAGACATAATCCTGATAAAACTAAATCAGAAGCACCCAGCTGAGTGTTGAGGGCTCCAAGTGCATTTTCTGACTGAGTGATCAACACCTTTACTACAGTCCCGTTGGAACTCTCAGATCCCTGAGGGCTCACGGAACTTGGGCAGGACTAACCATCTGTTCTCTAAACCTGCTGAACACACCTGGAGTGCTCTTCAGTCCAGGTGCGTCCATACAAGTTTTTAAAAGTATCAGCACTAGTGATCTGCCCCACAATCACACAGCAGGTCAATGGCTCAGTTGGGGATAAAGCCCAAACACCCCGACTTCCACTCTGGTGACCTTTCTGCTTGATCACGTTGCTCCCAGCACAGATAGGGTGGGGATTTAGGTTACGGTTGTTGTGGGTATTTTATATTCTTGAAAAGGTTTTTTTTCCATTAAGAAAAGCATTTCCCATGTTCTGAATCTACCAACAACTCTAGAAATCACCATTAAACATGTGTCTTGGGGCAGCATCCAAGGGCAGGTATCCAAATGAGAAAATAGAAACCTTCACCCAAAACTCAAATCTGGACCCTGACCTAGAATTCCTACTGAACCTTTATGTGGGTTTGAGAATGTTTGGATTGTTTTTTTTTATCATCATTATTTCTAATTTTCATGCATTCGGTATTTCCTGTTCAGGATGGGACTGAAAGTAATGAAGTATCATAGGAAAGCCAGTTCTAATCAGATTTCAAGTCAGTTCCTATAACATTTCTTGGCAAGCTGTATAGGTGCAAGGTGTCAGACAGGTCAGTTACGGTCTGGATAAGCTCCCAAACATCTGGGTGCCAAACAAATAAAATATTTCTTTCATAAAGCTTTCCATTAATGACTTGTCTGCACTTATCTCTGCTCTTGGACTCCTGGTTTGAGCAAAGGCCAAAATTGCCAGTCTCAACAATGACAAGCCAGGAGATTGCATACTTTTCTGTGGGAGGGGGAGGTAGCCACAGTGTTCCATTTCTTTGTCATTTCCAGCCCAGATATGCTTTTCAGACGCTGACGCAAACTGACATGAAAGTAAAAGCTGGTACAACATGCGGTAGACACCCAGGTGCTAAGCACGACAGAGCACACAGAACATATGACACAAGCGTTTCACACAATCATTGTCTGTCTATTGTGATTCTGGTCATTATCTACAAAAACTCTAAAAGGGCTGGAATATCACCGTCTCAGGAATTGCCTTTTACTCTGTACCCATGGCACCTGCACTTACCCAGGACACTTCAGATGACAGAGCCCACAATACATCTTACAGAGGATGGAGCATAACTCAGTTAATGGAGGGCCCACAACTGTGACATAAACTGAGCTGAAATTTAACCGTCTTCAGGGCACAGAGCAAGAGCCATCAATTCATTAAAAATGTTTCCTAAGGGAGGGAAATTTCTAACTTCATTTTAAGTCTGACCTCTCTGATAAGAAATTTTGCAGGGGTGGAGACTGAAGCACTGCTTCCATTAGGGATAGTCTATGAACTAGATAAATGGATATAAGAACACTAAGATGCTATGGTGATGGAGACTTTCAAAACAGACATATTGTAATAAAATATTAATAATGAATGAATACATAAATAATAACCTCTGTAAAACACCCCAACCTCAACACAATTCCTAGAATCCACTCATTTTGTGTGCCCAGTTTCAGACCCTAGGATCTGATTTTTCAGAGTACTTAGCGTTAAATAGCTCTTCGTATATGCAATGCACAGCTTCCACTGACTTCATCTTTAATACAGAAGTGCAGCCCAGAGAGATGCACAGATCCCATGCTCCATTTTTACTTGAGTGGACTTCCGCTTGTAGGGACTTGTAGACCCCATGCATCACATCTCTGTATGAGGGGGATTCTGAGCTACTTTGTAAACTGTATGAGATGGATATGGTCTGGGGTTTGGTTTTTGGCCACCTTTATATTAGCAGGGCTGGCTGGTGGGCCCTATGAATCTCACAGTCACAGACATCCCAGTTTGAGGGGAGCTACACATCTAATGGAGAATCTTAGCTTTCATTTTTAAGCAAGGAAGTTATTTTTTTCCCTGTGATGATAGCCTTGGGCATGTAAACTGTTTTAACATGATGGACACAGGTTGTTAGGACTGAAAGGAGCAAGCAGCTGGGATCTACTTCTGCTGCAGCAAGGAATCTAAAGCTCCTCCCAAAGCACCCTGTTGATATAAAATGAGTCAACTAAGCTGAGTGTTTCCCATACAGCCATCTTAGGGCTTGTCTACACTGATCATTTACAACTCGGCAACTTTCTTGCTCAGGGGGGTGAAAAAAAAACAAACCCTGAGCGTAGCAAGTTTCAACGCTGTAAAGCACCAGTTTAGACAGTACACAAGCACTTGGAGCCACGCTCCCAGTACTGAAAGCCATGCTCCTCGTGGAGGTGGGTTTTTTAGAGCGCTGAGAGAGCTCTCTCCCAGCACTCTGCCGTGACCACACAATGCATTAGCACTGATAGAGTAGACTAGCCCTAGTAACCCTCCCTGAAATGCTTAAGCCTACCGTGATCTGGCACAGCCATAGACTTTTCATTGGCTCAGGAATTTAAACCAAGTTAACCCTCTGACATACAAATGAATGTCCCAATCCACAACAGCATGTAAATGGTCTCATTGGCTTCAGGGGGACTACTCACATATTTAAAGTCAATCATAGTGCTTTGCTAGATCAGGCCATAAGAGGCAAGCCTTGTTGTGGTTTCCACAATTCATTGAGCTAAATGACCTCAATGGAACGACACTAGGGTCAACATAAATTTGGCCCATTCTGTTTTGAGGGACAGAGAGTGAAAAGTGTGTACATAAACATGACAGTAATGCAATCCATCATGCCTTTGGAAACCAAGATTCAGGGTGTTTTTCTTTAAATGCAAGTAAAACAGCCATCCCTGGTTAAACATATGTTTAATTTTGTGAATCATTGTGATGAAAGCTACAGGTGCTGAGATTTCCCTCCCCCAAAAATAATTTTGCCATTGAAGAAGCTAAAGAAAAAACAAGAATGAGGACTTTAGTTTTTAAAACATATAATTTTCTAACTAGATGGTAACTCTAGACATGCAGCATTGGAAAGGCTGGAATTAAAGTCATGTGGTCTTTCTTTCTTGTCTATTTGTAGTGTCTTCCTTGATACTATTTTTATATACACAGTATTCTCTCTCTTCCTCCACTCACTTTTATTTTGTTATCCTTCCTTGTTTATGTCTCCTTGGAATGATTCTATATTGTCTACTTTTTTCTCTTATCCTTTTTTGACTTTTTTCATTCTGGATCAGGGAACTTTTTCAAAGATCTCTTGATCTCTGTGACAGTTAGGATCCAGACAGCCCAAAGAGAAGCCCAAATAATAAGCAATTGGATCAATTGACTGTATAATGCTATTGTGTTATAAAATATGTTGAGTATGGTCTTTTACAAAAGCTTATATTGGTTTGAACTTAATTATCATTATGAAACAAGTATACAGACTGTGGTTATGAATTCATGTATGTGTGTAGTTAAAATCTGGGCTCAGTTTGTGCTGCCACATTCAGTTCCACCTTGAAGTGGGGCAGAGGGCAGTCAGAGAAGGAGACATTGCCTCTCCAACCAGACTGACAACCACCTACCATTGTACAACCCAAGTAAAGACAAATAAATGGTGGACCATGAAATGCAATGGGAAAACACTGAAACAACTTGAAACTGGAAAGAAACCCCAGTCACTGAAAACTAAGAAAGAAGAGAATTTCTCCACTTTGAATATCTATAGTGCTTGAGGGGAAAAAAAACATTATAAATTGATTGGGCTTGAACTGGAGAGCCTTCAGAACTTAGGGACAGTCTCGAAGTCATTAGGACACAGAGAACTCTGGGAAATTATTCAAAGGCAACAAGTAAATTGTATTAGAAAATGGGAATTTATATAATATAGAAGTGTAAAGCCTGAGGTGGCATCTTTACGTTTATTTTCTAAGTAATTTGGAAGTTTGCTTTTCCTTACTGTTTCATCTTTGAATCTGTGGTTTTTCTGTTAAGTAAACATTTTGTTTAATTTTACCCCAAGTAGGTCTCTGGTGTACAAACTGTGTGAAGTGTGTATGCCAGTGTGAACTGACAACCAGGAGCAGTTTTCACACCTTGGGGGTGATGAATCAGATGGGAAAAGTCAGAGTGTCTGGTAGTTAAGAACTTGAGGTAGATGCATTTGGGGAGATTTGGGACTAGACCAGTGGTTCCCAAACTTTAACAAACCGTGAACCCCTTTCACTAAAAAGTCAAGTCTTGTGAACCTCCTCCTAAAAATAAATATTTCCAGGGATTTTCTCCTCTACCTGAGCATAAATTATAAAAGCAATTATCTTGCAAATATAAAATTTGGTTTTATGACATGCTTATTACAGACTATTGATTATTAATTATGATTGATCATTACAGTATTTTTATTACATTATGAAAACGGTGACACTCTTCCAAGATCTCGCTTTTGTAGCTTGTATCACTTTGATTATGCCTGTTATAAGATAAGGCTCCTATGTTTCATCAAGGAGTATCAAATGTGAAACAGCAGGAAGGTATTTAAGAAGCCAACTAAAAGAGTTCCTCCTACACAAGCACTCAGGTCTTGAGCAGTCCAGCCAAACAACACACGTTACAACAAGCTTAAACTTGTTCTTCATAATAATTTAAAAACAATACTAGCTGCCTGTTTAATTTTTAAAACAGCAAAAAATACCCATCTCCCTCCATTTCTTATAAGGAGGCTTGAAGTTTAAATCTCCTCAGTGTGATGGATAGGCTTGCTTTGATCGGCTTAGCTCTTGGAAGTCTACAGGGCTCCAGGCTGCCGGCCCCACGCTGCCCAGGGTTCCTAGGGATGGCTCTGTCCGCCATTAGGGGATTTTTTCCTGAGAACCCCCTGTAACATTTTGCGAACCCACAGGGGATCATAAACCCAGTTTGGGAACCACTGGACTAGAAGTATTGTTGAGGTCACCCTGCAAGGAGTAATTAAATTGGTGGAAGACAGGCTGACACCTTTATGGTTGTGGGCTGGCTAGTGGTGTCAGGGCTCTGAGCCATGACAGTACAGCAGTAAGGCAAGTGATGACAGCCCTTATCAGTTTGGGTGATCCCCACAAAGTCACAATATAATTCTTTTTCCTATACCTTTCTTTTCTATTTCTCTTGTTATTTTTTGGAGTATTTGACATTTTCCCATAATTAAATCTGTAACTCTCTTCTTTAGTCTTCCCTTTACTTTGTTGTTCTGTATCTCTGCCATTTTAAAAGGAGATCTATTTTGGGAGGGATTGATTTTTTTAAAAGTCTTAGCTTATAGTAAGAATTTTTAAGATAGTAAAAAAACATCAATATCAACTTCTCTTTAGGGCAAGGACTACGCCATTGCATATGTTTGCACAACACTAAGTACGTGTCCAAGACCTTCACTGAAGTGTCTGTGCTCTATTTTATCCTATTATGCAATCATAATAAACTAAGAAAATATTTTGATGATAGAAATTAAAATCCACAAGGATCAGGCCCTTTGTTAACTCCCAAACCCAAATTCCTACTTCCTTTGTGTAGCTGGGCTGGCTGCATCCATGTGCTCCCTCGTGACCTACAGTCATGCTAGAAGCAGCTCGCCTCAGTTTCCCCAATTGGACTGTTCACAAAACTTAAAAAACATTATTGTCCATTCCCATGCACTCAATTAAATCAACAAATGTCCAAAATAAAGTTTCTAAGTCCACCCAGAAGTCCACATAAATACAAGTTTTTCTTCATCCTCCCAGGTCTTCCTTTCCTATGTTGGCAGACTACACCTGGCTGAAGTTTTAGTCCTAACTTCCAGGACATTCTACTAGAGCCTTCTCACTCTTACTAGTCTCTAATCCCTGAGCATTTCCCCTTCCACAGAATCACATAAATGTCGGACTGGAAGGGACCTTGAGAAGTCATCAAGTCCAGCCTCCTGTACTGGGCAGGACCAAGTAAACCTAGACCATCTCTCCCAGGTGATTGTCCAACCTCTTCTTAAAAACCTGCAGTGGTGGGCGCGGTTGCAATTGCTTTGGAGGGCAGGATTAAAAATGAAATTGACAAACGGGAGAAATGGCCTGAAGTAAATAGGATGAAATTCTATAAGACAAATGCAAAGTACTCCACTTAGGAAGGAACAATCAGTTGCACACATACAAAATGGGAAATGACTGCCTAGGAAGGAAAACTGCAGAAAGGAATTTGGGGGTTATAGTGGATTGCAAGCTAACTATGAGTCAGTGCAACACTATTCCAAAAAAACAAACGGGAACATTGTTCTAAGACAGTGATCACCAATTGGTCAATCGTGATTCACTGGTCAATCCTGAAGACTCTCCCAGTCGATTGTGATCTCTGGTGATGTAGCAGGGCTGCTGGTTGGGCATGCTCCCCACCTGCCTGTCCCAGCCCCACCCACTCTTGGAAGTGGCCAGCACACCCCCACAGCCCCAGGGGAAGGCCTACGCACTATTCCTGCCTGCAAGCACCGCCCCCACAGCTTCCATTGGCCAGAAACAGGGAACTGTGGTCAACAAGAGCTGCGGGGATGGTGTCTGCAGAGAGAGGCAGCAAGTGGAGCCACATGGCCCCCACCAGGGGGTGCAGGGGAGCGTTGGCCCCTTCTGAGACTGGTGTGAGGTTGGGGCAGCCAGGGAGATTGCCTTAGCTCTGCTACACTGCCAACTGGGAGCCACCTGAGGTGAGTGCCACCCAGCGGGAGCCCACACCCCAATCCTGTCCCGGAGGCAGCACTCCATATCCCCTCCTGCACCTCAAGCCCCTGCCCCAGACCTGACCCCCTCCCAGAGCCAGCATCCCATACCCCCTTCTGCACCCCAACACTCTGCTCCAGCCTGGAGCCCCCTGTTGCACCCAAACTTTCTCTCAGAGCCAGCACCCCTCAGCCCCTCCTGCACCTCAACCCCCAGACTCAGGCTCAGCCTAGAGCCCCTTCCCACACTGCAAACCTCTCAGCCTCAGGCAGATACTTGGGAAACAATTCTGAGTAGTAAGTCAGAGCCCTCTTCTTCTAGAATTCCATCACCGGCCATTGGAGATATTTGCTGCTGGCAGTTGCAGATTGGCTACATGCCATTGTAGCCAATCTGCAACTGCCACACTACCCCTTTCATAAACTTATCAAGCTCCGTCTTGAAGCCAGTTAGACTTTCTACTTCCACTGCTCCCTGTGACAGGGTGCTAGCAGGAGAACTGCTTAGCAAACCCTCTCTAACCCCAGCTACACTGAGGGAAGGTAAATTGAAGCTGGGGAGGCCACCTGGCCCTGACTGTCAGAGCAGGAGCAGCTGCTGTCTCTGCAGGATGGGGCTGGTTAAAAGCCTCAGAGGAACGAAGCCGGGGCAGGCTGGACAGGAAAGTACCTGCAAAGGAGGTGGAGGAGCTAGGGAGAAGGGAAGCTGCTCTGAAGGGAAGGAGGAAAGACGAGCCTGCCCTTCTCTCCTGCTGAGGGCAAGAAGGAAGGAACTTTGTATATATTGTGCTGTGAAGGTGGTGGGAGCATGTCCTATACAATAAAGCACAGGTGAGCACTGCAAACCAGGTCTCTTGAGTGACTTTCTGGGACAAGCGGGGGCAGAAGCCAGGAGAGCCCTGCAGGAACCCTGTTACATTCCCCTTGGAAGGCTGCTCCAGGTCTTCACTCCTCTGACGGTTAGAAACCTCTGTCTAATTTCATGCCTACACTTGTTGATGGACAGTTTATATCCATTGTTCTTGTGCCCACCTTGGTGCTTAACTTAAATAATTCCTCTCCTTCACAAGTATTTATCCCTCTGATGTATTTATAGAGAGTAACCACATCTCCCTTCAGCCTTCATTTGATTAGTCTAAACAAGCCAAGCTCTTTGAGACTCCTCTTATAAGGTAGGTTTTCCATTCCTCTGATCAGACTAGGAGACCTTCTCTGCACTTGTTCCAGCTTGAATTCATCTTTCTTAAACATGGAAAACCAGAATTTCACACAGTATTCCAGAGGAGGTCTCACCAGTTCCTTGTATAATGGTACTAACACTTCCCTGTCTGTACCGGTGATACCTCACCTGATGCCTCCTAGGATTTCATTAGCCTTTTTCATGGCCACATCAAATTGATGACCCAGTCATCCTGTGATCAGCCACCTCATCTAGGTCTTTCCTCGCTTCTGTCACTTCCAACTGGTCACCATTAACCTTTTTAATGAATACTGAAGCAATACAGATATTAAACTCCTCAGCTTTCTTGATAGCACCAGTTATTACCTCTCCTTCCTTCTGCTGTTCTTTATAGGGCAATGACCCTGTTGCAGGGTACTTTTCTGTCCTGTAGGAACGAGGCACACAAACAGTTGTTGAATAGAGGTGGTGAGTTTATTGAAGGCAAAGTGACACACCCGCAGCGGGGGCTCCCTTCTTGCTGCTGCCACTAAACGGGGATCCGACGCATCGGAGCAATGCCCGGGGAAGAAGCCCACTAAGCATGAGAATACAGGCAAAGAAATAACTAAAGTATTTGCATCTCATACATACCTCATGAATAACTAATATCTTATTTTTCTCTTAATTGGGATTACATAATACAAGCAGGTGTCTTATTGTCTTCTTATTAGTCTACACATTACAGATAGGCACTGGGCACCGGTTCAATCCGGTCTGAAAACTATGCAAAAACAGAGCAGAAACTGATAACACTAACCTTGAGTACCCCTTCCTTCCCAGGAGTGGGGAGTGGCATGAACACCCTTTCCTTCCCTGGAGTCAATGGGGAGAACGCCTAGCACTCATTCGTGACAATGTCTTCCGCACCCTTACAGACCCTGATTTATTTCCATAATCAAGGTTGGCTAGCCCCAGCCCGTTAGCTCTTAAGAAGTGAGCTACCCTGTAACACTATGGTAACATGGAAACAAAATGCTAAGAAGCACAGATCGAAAAGGACATATGGTTAAGAAAAGAGCAGAATGTAGTCAGGTCATAATCCCAGGACATGTCTCCATACTTGTAGATGCAAGCCAACAAGAGAAAAAGCAGGTGATCAAGATCACATCGATTGCAGAATGCACAGTCACACATGGAGAAGTGTGTACCGCATGAGAGAACAGTGAAACGCCACACACTGCAAGAGTCAATGAAAACTGTCTTCACATGCTTCCACATCAGAGCTCTGGTTATCACACTGGAAGGAACATCTACAACCCCACAATCAGACAGCACATGAATGACACCTTTATGAAGGATCACAAGCAGCAGGTTCTAGTATACCTCCATGGTGGCTGCATGGACTTGGAGGAGAAGTTAAAGCTCCCTGCGAAAGCTCCGCTCTTCCTCCTTCTGCCCACATGGCCTGGGGAAGGGACTTTCGTTGGGGCTTGTTGTCCCCAAAATGTTTTCCCAGTTTACTAGGGGACAAGTGATCCATGGATGAGTCTCAGCAGTACCCCACGCTGCAGCTGGACAGCCTGCATGCTCCTGATCATGGTGAAACTCTTTGGAGCAACATGAACTTCTACAGGTGCTGGTGCACTTCATCGTTGGCAGGGTCTGAGAGCAATGCTAGTGGCAATGCCCTCCAGCTGCTCTGTCTATATTCTTTTTATCAGAGTTGTGCTGCCTCAAAGCCTCTGACAGTCTTGTCAATGTTCCCTCATCCAAGGCCTCAGTACCACAATCCTCATGCTGCCCTGTATTCTCAGGAATGCTCTAGTGCCCACACACCCACAGGTTAGGTGACAGACCTGAGCCATCAAAGTCCCCAGCAGCCATGATGCTGTCTGCCATTGCAGGTTCACTCGCAGTACCATCTACTGTACCTACAACCCAGGTCACAGAAATAACATGGGGAGGTAGGGAGAAGGATGTGACATTACAAAATGACTTATTGGCCAAGGTAAAACATTTTAAAGAAATACAAACAACAAGTACAATATTTCTTGTAATATTCATCATAGCCTTGATGGAACACAGAGACTTTTTTTTTTTTTGGTAAGTGATCAGATTTGGTGCATGAATTATCACTTCTAATAGCTGCTAATTAAACCACTTCAGCAAAGCTGTGAAATAAAGAGGACTAGAAATAAAATTTCAATATCACCCAGCAATTATCTCATATCATGCTCCAAATACCCATATAAATAGCATAGACTCTCTGCCTACGTCACAGATACCTCTCTGCAGACTGAAAACTTCCTCTCTCTCTATAGACATAAATTGGCCTCAGTGAAATCTGGAACAAAATATTAAAAACATTTGTACAATCAAGGAGAAGAACATTATTAAACTTGAGAAGTACACAATTACCTCTCTTGAACACTGTGCTGATGGCACAAGAATGTAATACAAAGGGCCAGATTCATGAAAGGAGATAATAAGCAGATATTTTTCATTTGTGGAATTTGAAAGGATAGCTGACAATCCTATTAATTATTTATCTACTTAAGAGCTATAACAAACTGTTCTAGTGATAAGCACTGATTTCATGGTTAAAACTAGCCACTCATACACATTAAGTGACGATATTATCTCCTTATGGGCTCGCTTTCTTACAGACAGCAAAAGAAATGTTAATCCATGTCCAGGAAAACAATAGCTTTAGCAGTTGTAGAATTCATTCTTCCAACATATCACTAAAATGGAAAACCGTATGGCATCTTGGAAAGCTATCTCACTATGGAAAAAATAACAGCAACTTATAAAGTCTCTGAAATCCCACAGACAAACTATTACTGAAACCAAAAGGGACAGCGGCAAACCATTTAAATCCCAAACCTGACCTACTTTAACATTGTGCTAATCTGGTGGAAAATGCTCTCCAGATTTCTATATTCAAAAATAAAATATTGTGCTTTGTCGCTGAAAGATAAAAAGCTAAATCTAATCTTGGGAATATCACCTTTGCACTTATGAAAGCATTTTCAGTCTTAGAATCTTAAGAGAATTATTACAAATATTAATGAATTAAAGCTCAGAAGATGCTTGTGAAGTAGACAAATATTCACCCCTCTTTACGGATGGGGAAAATTTAGAGTTAGATTGTCCGAACTTTGAGGGAGTAAAAGACTACTAAGAAATCCTTTGAGATTGACACTCAGTTGAGATGGGTTCAGAGGGTATATTACAGTATTGCCAACTCAACCATTCAAAAATCATGAATCAAGCCCAAATATATCATGAGACTGGCTTAAAATGATGAGATTTTTTAAAAATAATGAACTTTAGATTCTTTTTATTTGCCTTCTGGCTTTTGAAATTTTATAGTCATGCTTTCCAGAGTTTTTCTGCAACTATGAAAACTAGAAATTAAAAATAAAACAGAATAGATGAGATTCTCATATAAATCACATGATTCCAGGAGTTGCAGTATCCAGAAAAGCTGGAGACATGGAAACATGTGAAGAGGTGCAGGGGGGACAAGGGGATATTAATGATATGCGACAGGAGAGGGTTACTATGAATATGATCATGAATGGGACAGGAAGTGACCAAAGATGAACTCTGTTAAAATCTTATCATTCACAGCAAGACAATGTTGGAGAACCTTTGGTGGGGAGAATGTTAAGGAAAGCAGCTACGGGGCATCCTCAAAACTCAGTCCCTACAGAACAGGGAAAGGTGCTATCGAGACAGCACTCTAAGAGAGATCAGCTCAGTCATGCTCCTGGCCATTTGCAGAAGAAAGGGAAATCCTTTTGGCCAGAGTGATTAAAGTAGCTTGCCCAAGGTCATACGGGAAGACTGTGGCTGAGCTGAGAATAGAACCCAAATACTGTGTGTCTGAGACCATCCTCTCTCCTTTACGTTGCACTTTACAGTATTTTTTCCAAGATTAAATGCCTGAAAGAGACAGAGAGGGAGAGAGCACTTTTCCCTGTTAGTAGTGATCATTCTAGAATAGGGTTGCCCAAACTGGTAGTGACGTACTGAATTCAAAGTGGCAGAAAGAACTGACAATATACAGAGAGAGAGATTGGGTGTATATTATTTTAACTGACTTCATTGGAGTTACTCCTGATTTGCACAAATGTCAGAGAGAGAAGAATCATGCCCAATAACTCAAGTACCTTTTGATTCATAAACGTCCAGGTAGAAGTGAGTAACACTGGTTTATTAAGCATTCTCCATTTAGCTAATATTCGCTTCTAATTTTATAATCATTAAAGCCATTAGGATTAAACAACATAAAAACACAGTGCTTTAGATAAAGCTATCATTGGGTATGGCAGTCATGTTTCACACAGCAGCTTTCACTATAGCACAGGCGAACAATGACTTTGCTTTTGCAGTACCAAATCCTCTCATTCCATAATCTACATCAGAATAATGGAGAGAAAGGGTTTCAAAAATTCTCTGAAGCTGGAAAAGAGACAGCAGCAGCAACAGCAGCAAACAAAGGTTATTTCCGTATGTAGGAGCTCTACAGGACCAGATTTATAGTGAAATGCATATCTCAGATAAGTCCAAGTGCATCAGGGCAGACATCCTGGGATGCAAAAAAGGATGCTTGGATCTAACTCAGATTTATATACATATTTCAAACTCTGAGGTCATCATTCAAGCATCTCTCTTGGTTATGTGCAGGATAAGACATTTAAACAAACATACTCAAGTTATTCAGAATGGCAGATTTCACAGGATGCTTTTGTCATATACCTTCTTAATCCCATTTTTTGTTTTCCTTTCTTCAGTATGAGGATTACCCCAGTGTACAGTGACTTACATCTTATTTACCAACATGTAACGAACAACATCACTTAACTCATCTCTCACATGTAAGGCATGGCTTAATGAACCTGTCATTTTTTATAAACACACTCCTGTTGTATAATTCACTCTGCTGCTACCCAAAATAGCAATCTTAAAATTTACATTAAAAGAATGAGGCAAATACAAAATCCCATAACAAAAGGAAAAATGAAGATAGTCTCAAGCAGCACAGCGCAGCTGACCTCTATCGCAATCTCAAAAGACCTCAGAGATAACTTGATCATGAATTAACACTGCCAAACATGTGAAAGGAATCCCAGAAGCAACCTACACTAAGGAAATATGCCATCGGAGAAGTTGTATTATTTCAAAAATTAACAGGCCAACATGATAAATGAACCAAAGATTCATTGAGTGGGAGGGCTTACAAGTAGAGGGAATAACTTTGTAAATAGTTAACAAACAAAGGCTCAAGGAAATAATGAATCTCAGCTGCCCTGAAATATTTTTTGATGAAAACTGAAAGGAAAAAAAACAAAGGGCATCAAAATACAAATTCCCAATAGTGTCACATAAAAATCAGCTTGTTTGACATGTAAGTTACACCAGTGTACAATGACATACAGCAAATTGAAAGTTCCCGTAATGTCTATGGCCATTCAATGATATTTCCATCTGATAATATATACTGCCTTAGCCAGAAATGTCTCCAGAAATGGCATTAAAGGACCAGTTAATCAGTCTCCCATTCCCCAAAGTATGATAGTATTTTTATGGGCTGTGCTTCCAGGGAAGGAATGAAAAGACATGGTAATGTGCATGTTATTACTAAAGCCAGGCAAGTAAGAAAGTATCAGCCATTCCTATAGACTTCTGAATATTCTGAATCTTCAGAGGGATCCTAATAGGTCCTAAATGCATTCAGCTCTAAACATGCCAAATCTGCTATCTGTCTTAGGTTTGGTATTTCTATGGTGAATATCACTGTAGTATCTCGGGTCCAGTCGCTATAACAGCTGACAACCATAGTAGCTGATTGCCATTTCTACAGTAATTCTTTACTCACTCATTAGGCAATTCCTAACTCACTCCCACTGCAATCAATAGAAGTGCACAGATGGAACTGATAAAATTTGGCCTAAAGTGGGTGTATCTTGCTGTTGACAAAATGCACACTTCTTGCAGCTACTGTGATATTTGCTAGTAAAGTTCCATTTGGGTAAACAGATTGTGCTGCATAATTTAGCAAAACAGTTTTTACTAACCTGCTACTCTATTTATATTTTATTAAACAATGTTCATGTTTTTGGTCAGCTACTATTCAGCAATGTACTACAAGGTTTATTTTCCTGTAAGTATTTCTTGCAGTGGTGTATGTAGCTAAGCAATCCATTGTAAATGTGGGTATTCAGTCTTCTGTGCCCTGCGCCTTTAAATGTAGACTATCACTCCATATATACTGCAAAGACTTGTTTTTTTAGAATCATAGAATATCAGAGTTGGAAGGGACCTCAGGAGATCATCTAGTCCAACCTCCTGCTCAAAGCAGTACCAATCCCCAACTAAACCATCAACAGATTTTTGCCTCAGGGCCCTAAATGGTCCCCTCAAGCAACCCTGGGTTTAGCAGGCCAATGCTCAAACCACTGTGCTATCCCTCCCTCCCATTAGCTAGCTTTCTTGCCCTGATGTAAATCATAGGTGCCCCCAGAAGAGGGTCAGTAGAGTTACACTGGTGTAAAACTGATGTGATCAAAAGGAGAATCAGGCTCCAGATTGGTTCTTTCTGTATTACTTTCCATAACCTAAAGTAGAAGTCATTTTGGTTGAATGATTTATTTTGCACTTTATGCTTGGGCAAACATCACACATGCCTCCTGTGAACTGCTATGCCTTTTCTTTAATCCCCATCATAATCACTTGCAAATGTTATGTGGAATTAAATATGAATCTCCTTTTTGTCTGATCTCTGTCACATCCTGATCTTTTCTGATGTGCTGTTATTATGGTTCCCCTATATTTTTAAGCAGCATTATTTCCTAACGACTTTCTATGCAAAGAAGTTGTTTGTGAAAGACAAGACACCAGCATGTCTCTGATTTCCTAATATGACTAGTTAGCTTGACCTGAATTTTCTTAGAGCTTGACTCCTCTGCCCATACTCATGTGATTAGTCCCGTGGATGTCAACAGTATTGCTCCCATGAGTTAGTATTCCTGAATCCTTTTTCCTCTTATTTTTAAAGCATTTTGATCCTCGCCTTTTATTCACCACCTGAGAACAATGGAATCTGAAGCACTGTAGCTCTGTCTTATCTTTCTCTAAGTCCTAGGCCAGGGGTGGGCAAACGTTTTGGCCCAAGGGCCACATCGGGTTTGTGAAATTATATCGAGGGCCGGGTAGGCAAGGCCCCGCCCCCAATCCAGCCCCCTCCCACTTCCTGCCCGCTGAGAATCCATGACCCATCCAACCCCCCCACAACACTTTTTCCCCTGACTGCCCCTTCCACAGACCCCTAACCACCCCCCCAGGACCCTACCCCCTACCCAATTTCCCTGCTCCCTGTCCCCTCTAACCACCACCCCAGAACCCCACACCCATCCAACCCACCCTGCTCCCTGACTACCGCCTCCAAAGCCTCCCCAACCACCACCCTGGAACCCCCCCATTCCCCCTCTTACCACAGCTGCTGGCGGGGGAGCTTGCAGCCCCGGCTCCCAGAGCTCTGCTCATACAGGGTGGCTCCAGGGGAGGGGCAGAGTGCACAGCCCTGGCCCCCAGAGCACTCTCCACGTAGTGCGTCTCCGGGGGAGGGGCGAGCGCGCAGCTCCGACCCCCTGGAGCACTGCTCATGCAACGCGGCTCCAGGAGAGAGGCGAGCGTGCAGCCCCGGCCTCCTGGAGCGCTCCCCGCATGGCACAGCTCCTGGGGAGAGGCAGCGCACAGCCCCAGCCCCCTGGAGCACTCCTGTCAGCACGGCTCCGGGAGAGAGGCGAGCACGGAGCCCCGGCCCCCAGAGCACTGCCCCGTGGCACGGCTCTGGGGCTGGGGGGAAGTATGCAGCTCCGGCCCCCAGAGCTGCCCACACGGCATGGCACAACTTGGGGGGAGGGGGCACAGCCCCAGCCCCGCAGCGGTGCTCACGCCACGCGGCTCCGGGGGAGGGGCCAGGGGCAGCCTCCCCAACCACGGGCTGGATGGGACGGCCTCGCGGGCCGGATGTGGCCTGCGGGCCGTAGTTTGCCCTCTCCTGTCCTAGGCAATACCGTAATCCATTTAGCAACTCTAGAAAAGATAAGAGATATAACTTAATAATCAAGCCACAGTGAGTTAGTCATTTTCTGAGTCACAAGTGGGAAAGGTAAACTGTTTTGCACAGTGTGATTTTTTTCTGCACTTATATTCTTCACACAAGGAATTTTTCCTATTTCGTACATTACTGCCAAGAATGTTGGGCTCCAGCCATCAGGATGTTTTCACTAGAAACAAACAGGCTGATTTTTAAACCATTGCTTTGCTATTCCAACATTCTGTCAGGAAGCCAAAACTTCTCAACACCTATGGGACTTGATCCCCCAACAGGCAACCAAACAGATGTCACCACCAAGGATGCCTAGTGGTTGCTGAGTAACATTGCTGTTACAAGACATGGCCTCAATCAGGAACAGAGAGAATTTTCTCTGGAAGGTAATTACCTCCTACTGATGTGAAATCTGGATGCTGAAAACAATAAAACTCTCAAACAATAGGTACAGGAAGCTAATCTAAAAAAATACAACATCCAACCTTACCTACAAATGATAAATATGTGTCCTCCAATATATATTTTGCCAGTTCAGACTTAGGCAATTTTTGTTACTGAATGTTGTTTGAATGAATATCATCTCAAAACACTTGAGATGAAAAATACTGTATCCTTGACTGCACTAACACATTATTTAGCTAACACAATACGCTGACGTGAAAAAATGCATTTTGTTTTCAGTCAATACACAGGGATTCAAATACAACTCAAATATAGTATTCAATATATTTTTAACATTCTATGCCAAGGCCACTTTCCTGCAAAGAAGAAAAATGCTTCTGAAATTTGTAATTTATGCTAAGAACAAGGAACATTTTGTCGGTTTTCTGACTTAAAGCAGGATCAGAGCACTAGCCTGTGTCTTTTCCCTCCTCTTTGAAATAAAGCGTCGTGGTAAATATATTGTATTACTAATAATTTTAATGATATTCAGGCCTTTCACATAAGCAGAGATATCTCCAGAATATGCATTCATCACAGCTCTAGTGAGGCTTGAAAAGAAAATAGTGCTCCTACCTGTATGTAGTCAGACTTCTTGTTAGATACAGGACCAGCATTTTAACGATCTGCTCATCCTCTGCATCACTTCCCAGATTTGTAACTTTTAAAATCTCTTTTCAGTGTGATTGAACAAATATGGGATTTTTTTTTTCCTTTTTAAACTTGCTATTAGCCTCATGTGGTCAATAGTAAAACATGCAAGATTTTTTGGAGGCTAAATCCTGATTAGCTCTTAAAATGTTGGTTTTGTTTTGTTCCTATATTTATGCTCATAACAAATATTTTTATTTACGAGGGCTTAGGCTAGAATTTCCAAACTGGGATGCCTGCAATAAGGCACCAAAATGAGGAAGAGGTGCTGTGGGCAAAAACCACGGGCCTCCCAAAAAGGAGTAGAGGATCCTAAAATCTCAGCATACGGCACAATATGGAGGGAAACCAACATGTGAAAATCAGCGTAAGAGTGAGAAAAGATGTAGTGGAGCCAGCAGCTATTTCCATAACTGCTTAGTCTAGACCCAACCTAAGGACAGTGTGTGATAAGCAGAGCTAGGTGAAAATTTTCCAATGGAACATTTTTCTGTCAGAAAATGCAGAATCACCAAAACTGCTTTGATTAAATTTTGTTTAAAAAAAATTCTAAGAAAGTGTCTAGATGAGGTTGAAAAATTCCAGTTTAACATTTCTGGATTGGAACATTTGATTTTCTCTGGTTTTCAAAATATTTTCATTTTGAAATTTCTTTGACTTTATATTATATTTTTAATGTTAAAATGAAAATGAAATATTCAAGTTTTATTGAATTTTCAATTGACTGAAAACTTTTTTTTTCAGAAATGTCATTTCACAAGAATTTATAAAATTCTTCATTTTCATTCTAATTTAGAATGAAATAAAATTTGGAAATTGCAGTTATGTGTACCCCTGGCTGAAAACCATTGCACTGGACCATCCTTCCTAAAATGTCACAACTTTCGTTATTGTTTATTTGTATTACAATAATGCCAAAAGTCCTCGATCAAGACCATGGACCCATTTTGTCAGGTACTTGCTGTATAAACAAACAGGACAAGAGTCCCTGTACCATCTAAAACATCTGCCTTTAAATGACAAACTCTACACTGTTCATCTGAAAATATTTCTTGTTCCTCTGAATGGATGAAGACCAAATGTTCTCAAGAGATAAGGCTCCTTCTTTCAGGCAGTGCCCACTAACTGTGGAACATTCAGGGCTCAGTTGCAGCTCCTAGAGCTGTTTGATGGCAGTGGGGAAAGAGAGAGGAAATTCCCTTCTTGAGCAACAGTGGTTGAAATCATTGAGTCTGCACAGAGAAGGCACTGGCCTATGTCTTTCTGGGAACACTGGGACTTGTAGTATACTTACCAGACTTACTTCTGGGAAGCCTTTAGAAAAGTTCACACTGGCGCAGCATGCTAGGGGGTGTATAAGCATCAGGGCATGACAATGGCTCCTCCTTCCTCCAGCCCTCCATTCTGAGGTGTTCAGCACTCATGATAACTCCAACGTGCCTTCCTTCCCCCTATCCTGGTACTCTGGAAGTAGTAGCTGCAGCAATGGCTGCCTCCTGCTCAGGAGCAGAAGAGGGAAAGCTGCTCTCTGGACCCTTTTCCCTGCACTGGAATAGACAGAATTTTGCTCTTATATTATAAACTGAGGATTTATACTTCAAAAATACATGTGGAAGGATGGGGAAACTCAGGGAAGGGAGTTTGCTGTTCTGTGAGCCATATACAGAGCATATAGGCCAGGGTGGGCAAATTATTTGGCCCGAGGGCCCACATTGGGGTTCAAAATTGTGCATACGGATGGGTAGGGAAGGCTGTGCCTCCCCAAACAGCCTGATCCCACCCCCTATCTGACCCTCACCCACTTCCCGCCCCCGACTGCCTCCCTCAGAATTCCCAACTCATCCACTTCCCCTGCCGCTCCTTGTCCCCTGATTGCCCCCTCCAGAGACCCCTCCATTCTAACTGCCCTCCACAGAACCCCATCTGTATCTAAGCCCCATTGCTCTTTGTTCCCTGACTGCCCCCTCCCGAGACTCCCCCCACCCTAACCACCACCACCTATTTAAGCCCCGTCACCCCCTGCTTACCACGCTCAGCCAGGTGCTCCAGCTCGGGAGTGTGGGGCCCCATGGCTTGCCGCACTCAGCCCAGTGCTCCCAGCCGGAAGAGTGGGGCCACTGGTCCCGCTCTCCCGGCCCGAGCTTGCGGGCCGGATAAAAATGGCCGGCGGACCGCACATGGCCCTCGGGCAGTAATTGCTCCATCTCTGATATAGGCCCTGATCCTAGACCACAGAAGTCAATGGTTGTTTTAACATTGACTCCAAATGGGCTTTGACTCAGATGCACGCAGTGCTGAGTTGTTATATGAATAGAGTGACCAGACAGGAAGTGTGAAAAATTGGGACAGGTGGTGAGGGGTAAGAAAAAGACCCAAAAATTGGGACTGTCCCTATAAAATCAGGACATCTGGTCACCCTATCTATGAATCAGGCACATACATGAGGTCAACAAAGCAACTCTAAACATTTTTGTGCAAAAGGAAGCATTGCCAGATTCCACGAGTGTAAAGTTATCAGACCAAGTCTTTCTTCACAAAAGTGAACAAAATTCGGTCAGAAGTTGCCTCTCTGCTGAATTATGAGTAATTTAGCTGTCTGAAATTGACTCACATGATAAACAATTAAGTTTTGACTTGCTAAATATACATCATGCATCAGTACTGTATAAGTCAACAAACATAGTGATAACTGAAAGCTAGCTAAAGTTTGGGCAGATCCCCAAATGGATCTACAGCAATCCTGCATTAATAAAAAACACAGGAACAAGACTGGTCCTTCAGCTGGTACACTAGGATTGGATTATAGCTAGCCCTGCATAGGTTCTTCATGTGGACAAAGAGGGTGCAAGGAGCAGCCACAATCTTAGACCTTAGGGTCATGACACACGAGAACCAGGAGTGTCAAGCTACAACAGGGGCACTAGATATCCCAGGGAAATGGGGCAGGGTTATCTCCCACTTTCACAACACTGGAATAAGCCCTGCGTGGGAAGGAGTACATGCTGCACCTTTACAAGGCTGTCGCAGCTCAAACTCAGGTGCACCACATTCTGGCATTCGGTCTAAAATAACCAGAATGCCTCCAGCAACTGTTGCAGAGGAGAAGCACACCTGGACACAAGCACATGCACACACACACACACAAACACACCCCAATGCAAATCTGGTCGTAAATGCTAGGAAAAAGCCTTAATCAGTCTGAACTATAGCATGCATGTATGGTTTAGACTGTAAATGTCATAGGGCTATGATCTGGTCTGCTTATAAGTTTTTACAGCACTGAGCACACCACTGGGACTAATAAAACTAAATAGTAAATATTATATTAATACATATAGAATTAAGTGAATAATTGATTTTTCTGTTTGATGGCCAAACCCAAAAAATCTGGGGAAAAAAAAATCATTTTGGGTGACCCCAAAATGGAGTTGGTGTGGTTTTATCACAAAATGAAAAACTTGAAAAAAAATTCATTTTGAGCCAAAAAGAACTTGACACGAAATAAAAACATTTAAAAAAAATTCATTTCATGTTCAGGTTTGCTTAACCCTTTTTTGTTTGGTTGTTTTTCAGAATAAATCTAGTTAAATTTTGAAACAAAACATTTTTACTTTTTCAGTTGTTTTTCTTATTTTTTACCCAAATTTGTGAATCGTTTTGGTTGACCCAAAACTGCATTTTTCAGCAAATAAACTATTCATCCAAAAATTTTCACCCAGCTTTAATAACGATTTCTAGATGCTTCAGCATTCCGTAGGCCATTTCCAGACACTGTTTGTTTAATGTTTACACTGTTTAGAAGAATGGTTAGAGTCATTGTCCTTTTGCCAGCTGAATAGACAGCCAAACAGCTCTTTTAGAGACAGGATCCCATGACACAAAATAGGCTGTTGTACCCAGTATCATCTGTCCTTTCTCTTGCATTGCCTACTCAAGTTCTAGAAAAATTATACTACTTCATATTCTCAATAAATCAGCCCAAGCTACGCTAGGGACCAAGTCAACACAGAAACAGCCCGAGGACCGATAGTTACAGACAATTCCTTTGCACCCCCTCTTTGGTTACATCCAGTAGCTATTGAGCCAGATACTCAACCATGCTCAATGTATCTGACAAAATCATTGGGGATCTAATGATTGCTACCAGCAAATGTAAGGACACAGCATGTCATGAGAACTTACTTTGATCTGACTGCCCAGTTGGATTTATTATCATATTAGCACTTTTCTTAGCAAATGTATATTTTGTATTGTAGAACACTACAATAAAGTCTATTCGTTTATTTGGCAAATCACTGAGCCAGATTTTTAACTGCTCATGCTACAGTTTTAGTAATGAAATGTGTTGTCTGTGCTGATACCAGCCCACTGAGCTAGACTGCATAGGTGATGGATGATTAACTCTTTGTCTTTATTCACTGGTGAACAAATTACTATTTAATATGAGGGAGAAGAAAATCATTAGCCAAAGTGCCACTTAAAACAGAGTGATGTAGCTCTAAAGGCCATTTCCCCATTGGGATCAGAAAAGTGTTAGCTATTGCACAATCAGATTTAAACACTAGATGAGATCCTCAACCTAAACCTGGCCCTCTTAACAAGCTGATAAAAGGATCAAAGTGGTGCAAAGGACCTGGATTCCCAACCAAACCCTAGCATAAGGGAATGAGTAGGATAGGCAAGGTAGGGCTGGTGCCAAAGCAAACAGTTCTGCTGAGATTCTGAGCATTACAGCCCATAAGACAGCCCTGGGAAGCTGCTACAACTTACAGAGGCACCCCAAGGAGGGCCAAGCGCTTATTTACACAGTGCAGAAATGCACACCAGGAAATTACCCTTGGGGGAATTCTGCATCACTGCACTTGAGCAGAATTCATGGCCCCTGCAGATTTCTTTGCTTACCCACAGAAAAAAGACTTCTGATGGGGAAGCAAAGGGAAGTCGCAAGAAAGGTCACGTGCCCACTCCCTGGCAGTGCAGACAGGTTGGTTGGAACACCCAGAAGAGACATAAGTCACCGCCAGGGAGTGGGGAAAGGGGACTGGGTAGTCATGTGTGTGAAAGAGAGAGACACACTGTCTCTCGCTCGCTATTGCAGCATGCTCGGCATGAAGGGGCAGGGCTTTGGGGTATTTCTGAAGAGGTAGGCATGATGTAGGCTCTGTTCCCTCAGGCAGAGGAGAATGTAGCACCTGCCTACTTGGTGAATTGTAAAGGATAGTATGGCCTTATAAATGTTTTTGGTGCTTTAGTGACTAGAATTAGTCTAAATTTTTGGACTAAAAAAAATTCCCATCAAAATGTGCTCCATGAAATGTGTTCCTTTTTGGAGATGGTCAGTAGCCAGTATAAATTGTGTGTTTGAGTCCCCAGCCCTTACTTGCTCTTCAGTTGCCTATGATGTAATACGGAGCATATGGCTGCATATATTAATAATTAGAAGTAAAGAGTCAATACTAGCTACATTACTATTAGACAGAGGGGGACTGATGATTTCCTCCAATGCTCCCCCATTCCCGTTCTCCATCCATTGTATTGTGATTTGAATAAATTACCAAAATAATTGAAACTAGCTGGATTATATTGCATTATTTTGACCAAAAAATGCAAATATTAAGCGCAGATTTTTAAAATTTTTTGGTGCAGAATTTTTACTTTTTTGGCACAGATTTCCTCCGGGAGTAATTTCAGGATGTGTGAATTCTAATGTTTATCTGCGTATAGTGTGGTAACTGGCCCACATGGACCCTGCTGTTGCACACTAAAAATTCCTATGTGTGCATTAACTTGGTCCCGTTTCAAACAGTGCTATGTTAATAGGCACTAGGAAACTTTTAGTGCACGTCAGCAGGGTCTATGGGGGCCAGTTAGTGCACCACACACTGGTGCACATTAGAATTCACAACCCACTGCACTGTGTAGACAAGCCCTAAGTAATGACTGGGACTTCTCCATCACTAGAACAGCCTAGAACTGTATTAAACCTTCTCCACTGGGGCTGAATTCTATGCTGCATCTCTTAGAGATGCAATACAGAATCCCACCCCTTTTATCTGTTTAAACACAGGCTTGCCAACAGGGTTCCAGGATGGTTCCTTCCTTTGGACAAAAAAATGTGGCTAAGAACCCTGCTAAAGACCACGACTTCCCTATACACTGAGCAAATCATGTTCTTTCAGTTTACGAGTATTTCTCTGCTGCAAAAAAAGGAGTATTCTCACCTTGGGTTAGCTAACCCATGTTAACTAATTTGACTTAAAAGAATAACAAAGACATGACACTTTGGCTTTTAACTCAGGTAGGCAACTTTAGTTAAAGTCTGTAGAAGAGGTTGGGGTTGAACTTGATCTGCTCACCAAGTTAAAAGCCAGTTTGCTGTGTCTTCACTGCTATTTTAACCTGAGTTAAGAAGACCCCTCTTTTTTTGGCAGTGTAAAAGTATCCTGTGTGACTTTTATTATAGATTAAGGAAAAGAACAAATATACACTGAATAAATAGAAAATCTCCATGAAAAAGAGCAGAGTAGGTTTCCCACACTGTAAGATCCTCCATCTTGAATCCTCTTGCCGGGTTACCCTTTGCAGATAGCAGTGCACTGACATGCCAATCAAATCCTACACAGATTACCTAGCATGGAGATGGAGTAAAATATAACATGAATTTAGCAGGTTTCATTCATATCCCACTTTGGACAGTTTCCAAGATACAGCATAAATAATATGACTCAGTGGCTTCCATTTGTGTGTCCTTTCAAGCAAAAGTTATTTACTTCTGTTCTTCTCCTTATGAGCAATCCTATAGGATAAAATAGATTTCTAAAAAAAATGTAATATGATTCAGTAGCACTTGCACTATAAATCTTTACATTTAATATAAAATAATCTCCTTTATATAAATGTTCTTGAACAAATGTATACAATTCTATACAAAAAGGTATAATTGTTTATTATGTTTTCTAAGGTGATCCAATAAAGCTCTAGAAAGGACCATAAGATTCTATGGGACTTTTCCATGGAGCATAATGTCCATCACCATACCTCTTCCAGCTTAGCAAGTTGCACGTGATGACAAAATTTAACTTTTCCATGAGTTTCGATTCAAATATCCAAGTCAGCTCCTTACAGCTAATTTGCTAATGTTTTCCTTCTTAAAACTTCACCAGAAACAAAAAAGATTTCATCATAACCACAAAATAAGAAATCCAGAGGGGTTCTGAAGAGCTAGAACATGATTCTTGTATGCACCTATGCCATAGAGATGATATCAGTGAAGGTAGAACCGTGCATTGCTGGGATTGTAGAACAAGCAGTTTAGTTAAAACTGTGGTACATTAATCAAAAGAAGCTCTCTGCTTGTTATGTTATCACCTTTTATTTATTCAGTGCTGACACTGCATTCAGCACTGCACAGGACCCAACACTGAAGACAGTCCCTGCCTGAGGATAGGAAGGGACTAGTAAATTTTATATATGTCATGTATAATTCATACATATATGGTGTTATTAACTCAATTCTTATGGGCATTGTAGAAGATGCAAGTTATTAGGAGAGATCTGAATGAGGAAATATTGGTGATTTGGCAAAATGAGAATGTGGGGTTGCTTCCTGTATGTTTCCATGTTCAAGTCTGACTTTCTTTCCTCTTCTCTCAGTTCTTTTTGATTATTCCTCACCAAAACATTAAACAGAGAATTTAAATTAATCCAAGTTCATTCCCAGGTGCATGGCTGTTATTGGGGAAAAGCTCTTTAGAACAAATGAAATAACTTCTGTGTTTTTTTGTCGGGTTTTTTTTTTTAAGGAACCTAAGATTTTTTTAAGCTCTGTCTTAAAAAGCCATAGCAACCTTCCAGCTCAAGCTACGCTTGCTGCCTCTATTTATCTTTTCAGGGAACCACTATTTAATTTACAGTAAGTCAAGAGCCAAGAGGGATGATAAAGTTAAACTCATGCTGTTGAAAACAATCATCCTGGCCTAGAGACATATGTAGCCACAGAAGGTTGAACAGACCACCATAGCTTTAAGGCACGAAGATAAAAGTGGTACGTGCTGCGTATGCCCAGTGGGAGTAAGACCGCAGCCTGCAAACAGAACCCACTCTGCTTTCATTTGATTTGAGATTTTTTTTAAATTTTGATTTGCTTAATGAGACCCTGGAGCATTCAAGGAAAAGAAAAAGAGAATGGCGGATGGGGTAGTGTGACAATATCAATACTACCCATATTAGGAATTACGTTTGCAATAGACAATATAGTTGGGCCAAAAATTGACTGCAACCTTTGTTCAGCCTTTGAAAAAGACTGAAGAACATTAAAGGAAAACATCATAAAATAAATGAAGTCATTTTATGTTCTAATCCTTGGAATTTTTTTCTACCAAAATAAAGTATTGGAATTTTTTTCTTTACTGCTGTCTTGCCAGTCATGCTGGCTAATTGTTGAGATAGTTATTTCATAAGCTTGCACAGTACAAAAGTTGCATAACTGTATTGTATACATAGTCGGGAGTGAGATCCACATTTTGTCAGTTTCTTTCACTCATCAGGGGTTTGCATGGGAGGAGGTAAATTGTTTACAGACTGACAAAGCAGCTCCCCAATACAAATAAGGGGAAAAATCAATTTGACCGAAAGTAATAAAAAGATAAAATCATTAACACTAAACTATCCAGCCATCTGAGGATATGGATCACATGCCCATCTAGTGCAGGAAATGCATGAAGTCACTGAGATAGTTTTCCTCTCCTTTTCACTTTTAACTATCCTACCTTCCTGGAAAGTGAGCTGCATATTATTTTTAAAGAAACCAATACAAATAAGTGTATGAGGAAAACTTCAGATAACAGCTAAATTAGTACATTCATAGATGCCAAGG
Organism: Dermatemys mawii; assembly: GCA_007922305.1. Taxonomy (NCBI): domain Eukaryota; kingdom Metazoa; phylum Chordata; order Testudines; family Dermatemydidae; genus Dermatemys; species Dermatemys mawii. The sequence continues at coordinate 22,138,059 of ML677326.1, forward strand.
CCCAAAGGGACCACCGTGATCAACTAGTCTGACTTTCTGTACAACACTGGCCATAGAACTTCCACAATATAATTCCTTTTGAACTAGAAAATATATTTTTTTAAAAATCACATATTGATTTAATAATTGTCAGTCATGCAGAATCCACAATGATCTTTGCCAAATTGTTTCAATGGCTAATTCCCCTCAATGTTAAAAATTATACCAAATTTCCGGTCTGAATTGGTCTAGCTTCAACTGCCACTCACTGGATCATGTTATACCTTTCTCTGCCAGATTGAAGAGCCCACTATTAAATATTTGTTCTCAAATAGGTACTTATAGATTTTATTCAAGTCACCCCTTACCCTTCCCTTTGTTAAGCTAAACAGATTGAGCTCCTCAAGTCTATCACTATAATGCAGTTTTTCTAATCCTTTAAACATTCTAGTTGCTCTTCTCTGAACCCTCTCCAATTTATCAATATCCTTTTTAAAGATATATCAAGTCACATAATTTAAAGGGAAAACAGCAAAGGAAACAGAAATACAGGGTAAAATTTTCAACAGTGCCAAAGTGATTTAGGAGCCCAAATCCCATCTTTTGAAAATAACATTGGTCCAGATTTTTAAAAGGTATTTAGGCATTGTTATGTTCAATGTTGTGATGCCTAACAGATTTAGAATCCAAAATCTCATTTTCAAAACAGATTTAGGTACTTAGGAGCCTAACATGGGATTTTGGCTCATATTAAAAAATGTAGGGTCGTAGCTTGCCATCCTGCAGTATAATCACAGAGTGCCTAGGAAACAGCAGCATGAATATACTGGAGTCTCCAGTGACCACTCCCTTCAAGGGGAAGAGTTGTGGAGTAGACTGTGAAAGAATCAGGGCTACAATCTCTGAATTCCATGGATTCTCTGGCTCAATGGTGAATGGACCTCCAACCCACTCCTGGGAGCCCACTCACAGCTCATTGATCTATTTAAAGCACTTACAGAATATGGGCCCACCACCATAGCATCTGAACACCCCATATAAGTTCATGTATTTATCCCACTGAAGATCTGAGGTATTGGCCACTACTGCTACACCAATGCATCATTAGCTTCTCTCTCTCACCCAGCAAGATTAACTCATTCTGGTTTTGCTGGAGCTATTTCTGCCACAAAAAGCAAAACCTAAACCTGCCCCATACCCCTTCATCAATTTGTGCAGAACCTACTAAGTATAATTAGTTCAGAGGGGAAGGGGGCCTTTTGTAAGCTCTTGGCTTTGGTCCCTCCTTCTGCTGCTTTTAAAGCTTGTATGCTCCATTTTATTTTTATGTGCTCCCTCTGTCTCTCTCTCAGCCATGGGAGCATGGCATTCAGAGTCATTTAGAGCCAAATGTTGCCCTTGCTTACCCTCATGCAACTCACACCCCTTGGAGACAAATAAATCTGCCAAAGGGCCATCAGTCAATGTTCCATTTCTTTAAAAAAAAAAAAAAAAAAAAAAAAAAAGATTTTGCATCAAATGAAGTCTGTTCAGTGAGGTAATATCGAACTGAGCTTGGGATGAGTTATGAACAAATTCTCTGAGATGCGCTGCATTATGAACCCAGTAGACTATACAGACTTCAGCAATTCTAGTGAGTTATATAGTCACTCCAAATTCATGAAAATAAATAGCATTATTCTACTTTATTTTATATAGAGATATATATACACACATACATACACTCTCTCTTCTTCTGATCCTCTGTAACAAATGGTCAGTACTCACAGATGATGTTAAATTTCTTCCAATATAGCACAGCTACAAAGGCCTGCTAAATTAAGTGCCCAAAACACTATTTCATCCAAAGAGGAAGTGTGCTACTTTGCAGTGTCACAGTAGCAAAGCTAAAGTTAAGGATTTCTCAGAGTTTCCTATATAAGACCTTGTACTGGGCCAGATCCCAGATTTTTTACATAGGCAAAATTCCCATTGCCATTAATGGGGGGTTTATGTACTGAGCACAAGATTGATGCGAATAGGGATTATAATTCAGTCATAAAAATTCCTAGCAGAATTATGACTGTGTGGTGTCATTCTGGTTGTGAATATTTTTTCTAATATATTATAGCAGGGTGACGGCACAGCTATCATTAAGGTTACGATCATGTTTCTATGTAAAGCGTGAGTTTCTAAATGCCCTAAAAATCTACTTGCTTAGATTGCCTTGAAATTTGACATGCCCCCTGGGGGCACAGAGTTCTGTTAGTGATCCAAATTCAAGGCCATTGGACCACAAGGTTCCTGAGATACAGCCCCCAGAAAAAAAACAGCTTTTCTTAAAGTTGAGAGATCTGACAACCTTTTTTTTGCTCACGGAGATCAAATAAGGGTGCAAATCATCACATCAGCGTGTCAATACCAAAGGGTTACCCCAACAGTGTGGATGGCACCCACCAGTCCTTTGGGGGAAATCAAATCAAAAGGTTATTTCAAAAAGATTTTGCTTTTCCCGTTTAGTGCATCACAAGGCTCACACACTAACTTGGCACAACAAAGGAATTACACCAAGCATGGGTGAATGGAGGAGTTAACCGGATTGTTAGCCTCCAAAGTTTCACCCCAGATGGATAACTGCAGGGGATCATGCAAACACGGAGCCTATGCTCCCAACAGAATGCCACACTTGCAAAATTTAACAACCATTTCAGACCCTTTTACAAGCTCATCACACTTGCACACAGGGTATTGCCTACACCTATACTTTCCCTCACTCACCATTAAATCCACAGACTGCTCTCACATCCTCACTACTGACAATACTCATGCAAGAAGACCCCAGTGCCCTGCAACTGACACAACTCATACAAGTCTGTGTTGAATGATGCAGACTAGACCTTAAGTGCACAAAGCAACACTTTCCTTTGATAACATACCTAGGGGGACTTAGAACCAGATCTCCTCATATCACAATCACAGCTTTCAGACATTCCTCTAAGTAATCCCCAGAACTCCTCAAATCACAATCACAACTCTTCCAAGCTGTTCCACCATATTCCTCCACTATTCAACATAACCATGCAAACCAGAATGAATGCAGCTGGAGTGCATGCATATAATTCCCAGTGGCTATTGTCAGCTCTTGGAGGGCAGAGTTAAAGTTACATTGGCCTTTATCTACACCAGGGGTCGGCAACCTATTGCCCGCATGCCAAAGACGGCACGCGAGCCAATTTTCAATGGCCCGCTCTTCTCTGACCTTGCCCCCGCCAGGGCAGGGCACCCCTTGCCCCCTCCTGCGGCAAGCTTGGTCCTGCCCGGCTCCGCTGCCTCTTCCCGCAGCATGGTGGGTTCCTGCCTCCTCCTCCTCCTCTCCGTCACTCCGTCCCTGCCAGCCGATGGCCCTTGCAGGGGAGGGGCACAAAGGGAGCCGCAACGTGTTCACTGCTCCGGGCTGAGGCAGAGAAGAGCAGGGGTAGGGCCTTGGAGAAGGGGGTGGAATTGAGGCATATCCCCTCCAGTCCTCTTCTTTGAGCCGCTCAGGGCAGGGGGCTGGGAGCATGCCCAGAACCCCAGCCCGCACCCTCTGCCCTGACCCTCCCTCACAGCCTTCTGCCCTCAGCCCGGCAGCCCAGCACACGCCCCAGGCCCCTGCCCTGCACACACCCCAGACCTCTGCTCTGATCCCTGTACCCCCCTCACACATCCAGCCCTCTGCTTGACTCCTTCACCCCCACCCCATGACCCTTGCCCTGACTCTGGCATCCCACACATACCCAGGCTCCCCGATCCCATACATCCTGACTCTTGTACCCCCCACAACTCCACTCCCCCCCGAGCACCAAATGGGAGCTCCTACACGCCCCCCATTCCCACCTGCACCCCTCACAACAAATGTGAGCTGCCCAGGTAAGCGCTCCACACCCAAACCTCCTGCACCAACCCTGAGCCCCGTCCCTCATTCTAGGTCCTGCCCAGACCGTACACCCCAGCCCCCAGCCTGCTCCTTCACCCCCAGCCCTGGGCTCAGTGTACCCCCACCCTCAGTGCAGTGCAGAGAGAGAAAGAGAGAGGAAGAGAATGTGCCAGAACCAGGGAGAAGGTAGGTACCTACTCTGTGGGCAGGGCCGGGACCCCAGACCGGCAGTGGGCTGAGCGGCTCAGCCTGCTGCGGGTCTGGGGTTCTGGCTGCTGGCCTCTTGCCAGCCGGGGTCCCGGGCATAGGCCCTGCTCAGCCTGCTGCAAGCCTAGGTGAACAGAACCCCAGACCAGCAGCGGGCTGAGCGGGCGAGCGGTGTAAAATCAGCATTTTAATTTATTTTTAAATGAAGCTTCTTAAACATTTTGAAAGCTTTGTTTATTTTACAATACGACAATAGTTTAGTTATATAATATATAGACTTGTAGAGAGAGACCTTCTAAAAGAGCATTGAAATGTACTACTGGCACGCGAAACCTTAAATTAGAGTGAATAAATGAAGACTCGGCACACCGCTTCTGAAAGGCTGCCAACCCCTGATCTACAGTCTGTTTTTCCTGGTTTTCAGAAGTTTGAGTTCTTCTACACTCAACATTCTGGAAGGGCACAAATTAGCACCGGACAGACTTAAATCTGAGTTAACCAAAGCTTTGTTTGTTTTTTTTAACCATTCATTTACAATGAGTTTGGACCAGCCACTTCTCATTAAAGAAGACAATGACATTGCTTGTTCAGATAGGTTTATAGTATCCCAGTGTGCTTATGTATAGGGCATTGGTCCCCAAACTGTGGATTGCACCCCCCATAGGGTAGCATGGAGCAATGTTCTAGGGGCCCCCAGGAAGGGACTGCCACACTTCCAGCACCACTCCACCCCCGCTCTGCCCCCAGCTCAGTTCTGCCCTCATTTCTTCTCCACCCCCAGATGCAGCTTCATTCTGCCCACTGCTCCATCCCCAGCTCAGCTCTGCTCTCATTTCCTCTCCTCCCCGAGCCAACCTCTGCTATCATTCCCTTTCCACCCCCAGAACAGCTCCACCTCTAGCCCCAGCTCCTCCCCCATCCCCAATTCCATCCTCAACTCTGCCTTGAGCCCAAGTTCCACTACTGACAAAGCCTCGGCTGCACAGTGTGTGTGTGTGTGCAGACAGATTACATTATTGGCAAAGGGGGATGCGACTGAAAAAGTTTCAGCAACACTGGTATAGGGTAATGTCTAGGGACTTCGAGAACTCTGTTTTCAGGAAGTGCTTGTTGAAAATTACAGCATAAGTAGATGCAAGAATAAAGCCTAAATGTTGCACTGTCTTGGCTCTCCCGCCTTTTATGCTTGAACACTGAACAATCAGTTTCCATATGTTTAATAATTACAGCAAGATTGTGCTGCAGAGTGAAGGGGATGGAATTGGTGACTACTTTCAGAGGCCAGGGTTCTGGAGGCCAGCCAAATCTCCAGGAGTTTTGGCCAGCGTGATTTCTGTTAGAGTGGCTGATACAAAGCCCCCAAAGTACCCAAACAGGAAAATCTACTACTCTCCTCCTAACCCTTCTCACCCTCTTGTGCAATGTAGCATCACTGTCCCTGCTAGGGCTGGTCTTCACTAGCGCACGGGATCGACTGTAGATATGCAATTTCAGCTACGTTAATAATGTAGCTGAAATCGGCGTATCTACAGCCGACTTACCTGCCATCCTCACGGCAGTGGCGGTCGGCGGTGCGCTCCCCCGTCGACTCCAGCTTGCGCCTTTTGGCAAACTAGAGTTACGGAGTCGACAGGGGCGCCGCTGGCGATTGATTTATCGTGTCTTGACGAGACGCGATAAATCGATCGCCATAAGATCGATCTCTCCCGGCTCTAGTGAAGACAAGCCCCTAGACTCCCTTGATCCTTGCCTACATGTTGGTAAAATATGTTTGTTTTTTTTAACTGACAAACTGAACATTTTGGGGGGGGGGTGATTTGTGTTTTGCTAAAATTGTTTGGGTTGTTTGTTTCCAAAAAACAATATTTTAAAGTAAAATCTTTTTTTTTTGTAAGACAAATATGTTTCAGTTTTTTGTATCTGAAAAATTTTGGAAAACTTTCATGGGAAATTAAAAACCCCCAAAGCTCTCTGTGAAAATAAATTGGTGTCTTTCAACCAACTCTTTTAACTGCTCAGGGAACTTGCATCAAATATCAAAAATATGTATGTCTTATTTCCAAACACAGAAGACACAGTCTGTGTCCTGGAAGTATTACAATTAAAAAAAGATAAAAACTGGTTAGAAGATGAGGGAGACAGTTAAAACAAACAGGTTCAGTGATTGGAGTGATGAGGCTGCTACTCATGTCAGTAGTTGCATGTGGTTTGGTTTGAATTATAGTATAATCTATCCCCAGCTGCACTCCGGCACTATGCTTTTTTTATAAACCTGCAATGTTTAATTTCTAATGAGACTGGGAACCAAGAACTGACTGCATGTAGCTACTTTTATAAAGATTATAGTTCCTGTGGCACTTCAGGCAACAGCAGCCTTGCTAGCTCCAGTATTCTGGTCTAGTTGCAGCTTTGGTAATAGTATTCTGCCTATCTACATTTTTCTTCATTTGGATACAGTATTCATTCTTCATTTTCATTTCTGTACTAAAAACGTTATTTAATGTTGCTGGTGCAGCTACAATGGAAGCTTAATCCCACCCCAGAAGTGGAGAAATGAAGCAAACCATGTGTCTATGTAATGTATCTTGACATTTGTAATGGAAACTGTTCAAAATCAATAATAATTGTCTTAGATGTTTAATTAGTGACTAATTTGCTTAAATGATATTTCAGAAACAACCACTTCTCACAGCCAGAGAAGTATTCTTTCTGATTGCTCACTTGTCTTTTAGCTCCAGTACATCAAATCCTCATTAAAAACCTCTCTTCCTTTGTTCTAAATCCTTTATCACATCTAAAGCAACTGCCCTGGCTCCCAAGTGCATCAAGCTCTATTTTAAAAATCACCTACAAACTTTCATTAAGTGTGTACAATTATTAACTCTCCTTGATGGAATTCTAATGAGAAAGTATTAACTGACTGGATCTGCTACCTATGATAAAGTGAATTTAGTAACCTTTGAGGTGATGCACAACAGAACTTAATGCAATATTGATGACTTTACAAGACTCAACATGTCTCCATACCCTGCCCTGCAAAGGACACTAACTGCTACACTGATTAGAAACTAGATTCCCATTAAACACATACCACTGGCAAAGACAGATGCTACAGTATATATACTGTTAAACAGATATGCATTTCAGAGGAATTTTAGGAGGCATGTTCTAGTTGGGAAGATTGCTAGAAACTCCTGTTGGTATGTTAAAAATCTGAAAGACTTTGCAGGCCCAATAGTGCTAACACAATGTATTATCATGAAAGTTTTCATCAGGCCCTGCAGACCTTGCAAATTCCTGACTTCCAGAATCTCATGGACAAAGACTGATTTCTAAGGAGCTATCTCAAAGCCTGATCTTGTCAGGTGCTGAGTGCCTGCTGTGAGTAGTTGAGAGCCCTCAACAGGAGCAGACTCTTAGAGATATGAGAGTTCTATTAAATGTGTGAGATCACATCCCAATGCTCCCAATGTGAGAATATCTGATTTTGACGGAGAAAAAGAAAACTCCCAGGGAGTTAGGAACTAGATGGGATAGATTTAGAGTTTGTCGGAGGCTACTTGCTTCTGAAGAGCACTTCTTTGTAAAGAGAAAGAGCTAAAGTGACTTTTGTTTTTTCTAATGGAGACACTGCTCTAAAAATGTTGGGCACTGCTGCTAAAGATTCTCAAAATTGGAAAAAAGGATCAACACATTTGGAAATAAATGTTAATTTCTTAGATCCAAGTACAACATTTACTGCTTTATTTTCTAATTAATTTCTTTTGAAAAACAATATGCTGAATGATTAACCAACCAGTTTTATTAGACATGTATCACACTGGGCTTCTCTAGAATTTTCCAGTTTATCTGATATTGGAAAATACTATTCACATCTCCTTTTTCTTTTCTCTGTTATTAACTAATTACTCCTTATTCTCATCTAGAATGTATTTTCCCTATTGTACAAATGGGAAAATTGAGAAAGTGCGGTTAAGAGATTTATCAAAGGCCAGTAACTAAAGAGGCCATGTGTCCTCATCTGACTGGGATCTCTGTGCTTTTTTATACAATGTCCTGATGCCCAAGAAACTATTTTGGTGATACCAAAAGTGTCCTAGTTTTCCATTTCATCAGTCAAAACTTTAACTACAAAATGTTTGTTTGGGGTTTACTGCTTGTGACAGGGTGGGACCCACCATCTTAACACCTCCTGCTGGTCATCCTGCAGATCAGCTCCAGAGGTCGGTACGCTGACTCCCCCTCTCTCTCGGTGGTGTCTCGCTCACCATCACTTCTGCTCCTGGACCCATGTCACTCCCAGGACCACAGCATCCTCTTCATGGCACTGCCCTCCAGCCATGTCACACTTTTGTCTTCCCCTTCTAGGGGACAGTATCACAGTCCAAGTATCCATCCATTGCATCAGTGGCAAGTGTGTGTGGGAGAATGGGGCTCACCCACTACTCCAGGTCCCTACCCAGTCACCCTGTAGATGGCAGCCACATGCTGCATTCTCTCCAATCTCTCAGTCTATTTCCCTGGGCCACTTTCCTACAGCTCCAGCACCTTTTTGACCCTTGCCTCAGGGCCTCAGTCTGCAAATCCCCGCAGCCAGACAGCAGCTCTTCCTTAGCTCCCCTGGTCCCTGCTAGCAGCACTGCTGTGTCCAGTGCTAGCTTTCCTCAACCTACAAGGCAGCAAGTTCTTCCTCCTTGAGTTCCAGGGAGCAACTGAAACTGTTCTGCAGCCCTTATTATATGGGCCAGCCCAGCCCTGACTGGCTGCTCCTTGCAGCTCCTCTGTAATTGGTTGCTTCTCCCTAGAGCTTTATTAACCCTTTGTGGGGCAGATGCCCCATCATATTGCTATATCAAGTAGAATTTGCTCTGTGTTACAAAACCAACAGTTCATTGGAATGAGTGTTCAGTGTAATGAACAATATTTGGAGTGAAGAAAAGCTGAACTGAATGTAGACACTATCGAAACTCTTCATTTGTTCAAAGTGAATGTTAAATGCATGTATTCAGTGTTTCATGCTATGCTCATTTAGGACACTAAAAGACTGGAAAAAATGCTCCACTTTGAGAAAGATGTATATGTTACTGTTGAATCTGAAGCTGGCAGTAGTAACACCAGCATACATTTTAAAATTGCAGTATTGTTATTTCTATAATTATTTTGCTATCCTAATTGTTATTATTAATTAGTTTAGAAATATGATCACTTAACCACTAAGGGATATTCAGCCTTAGAACCAAGGAATTCTTAGCTCCCTTTATTGTGATAAAACCATGAGACCATGCTATTTCTCAAGAGAAACTACCTATTATAGAACCAAATTCTTCTTATGCAAATTCTTCATATGCATCTCCTAGTGACTTCACACATAAAAAGGAACAATAGGCTATGACAATGAAATGGTGACAGGAACAAGAAAGCTGTACAACAGTAAGCATACTTGGATCATTCATCTGCTTACCTACAATTACCTTTCTGGAGAGACTATTAGATTGAAAGTCTACAATTGAATTAAATAGAACACAATTATTTCCCCATAAACAATGCTGAAAAAAGCCAAGACTGCCAAAAGTGACTAGCAGTTTTAGTGTCTTAACTTTTGAGTAACCAGCTTGACATGCCTTAAAAGAATTTGATTTTCAAGAAGTTCTGAGCAGCTGCCTTTTGAAAACCAGGTCTCAGGTTGGGCATCCACAAATTAGGGCACCCAAAATCTCTGGTCACTTTTGAAAATCAGGCCAATTTATTGTCTCATAAAAAGTAGGAGTGCCTGACTAATATCTTCTGGGTACACCACAAACCACTTATCCTATAGATCCTGGTCCTTATGTCCTTGCCTCCATTAGACAAATGTTCTTCAGTGGAATCTATTTGGTTCCTGCATGCATATTTTGGCCTAAATCCTGCAGTCTTTACATAAGCAAAGCTCTCCAATAAGAGACTCCTTCCTACTTAAGGACTATAGGATCAGTCTTTGTGTTTGCTACCAATGGGTTAAAATCCTGCAGTCCTTCCTCAGTCTTAACATAGTCACAATTCTCATTATCTACAAGAGTCTGTGTGAGGACAGCAGGATTTCACTCAAGGTTAATCATTATGTCGCTAATGTCAGATACACCTGAGAAAAAGATTCAGCTGTCTACACGCTTTCCAGAATATTTTAAATGCTCAAATCCTTGCCTTCCTCATCAAGCTCCTTAATTACTTAATTAAAACTACCGCATGTGTGTAACGGGCTACTGCAGGCTGTCAGAAATTTAAACTTACAGTAATTAAACACACTGAAGTCTTTGTAGTTGCCTGGTGCACCTTAAAATGTCCTCTTTTTCTGTTCCCTTTACTTTTTCCTGCCTCAAAACACCCACGTCTTTTATTTTTTATTTTAATTCCTTTCCTCTACCCATCTGTCTTCTCCATCTTTCTGCAGCTTTGCTACATCTCCTCTTTTTCTTCTTCTCATTTGGCTCCCTTTGAACCAGATTCTGATCTCAGTTATACGGTACCAATAGAAATCCAGAATAAATCCACTGTTGCTAATGGAGTTGCTCTGTATCTACACTAGTATCAGAGGGGTAGCCGTGTTAGTCTGGATCTGCAAAAGTGACAAAGAGTCTTGTAGCATCTTATAGAGTAACAGATCTTAGATGAGCTTTTGTGGGCTAAGACCCACTTTATCAGATGAATGTTGTGGAAATCTCCAGAGACAGGTATAAATAGCAGGCAAGAAAGCAAGGTAAATTCAATCGGGGGGGGGGGGGTGAGGCCCACTTCCAGCAGGTGATCTGGAGGTGTGAACACCCAGAGAGGAGAAACTGCTTTTGTAATTGGTGAGCCATTCACAGTCAACATTAAGTCCAGACCTGATGGTGTCGAATTTGCAGATGAACTGGAGCTCAGCAGTTTCTCTTTGAAGTCTGGTCTTGAAGTTTTTTTGCTGCAGTATGGCTCTCTTTAAATCTGCTATTGTATGTCCAGGCAGGCTGAAGTGTTCTCCTACAGGCTTTTGTATATTGCCATTCCTAATATCTGATTTGTGTCCATTTATCCTTTTACGTAGGGATTGTCCAGTTTGTCCGATGTACATAGCAGAGGGGCATTGCTGGCACATGATGGCGTATATTATATTGATAGAAGTGCAGGTGAATGAACCAGAGATGGTGTGGCTGATCTGGTTAGGTCCTGTGATGGTGTTGCTGGTGTAGATATGTGGACAGAGTTGGCATCGACGTTTGTTGCATGGATTGGTTCCTGAGTTAGAGTTGCTATGGTGCAATGTGTGGTTGCTGGTGAGAATCTAATTCAGGTTGGCAGGTTGTCGGTGGGCGAGGTCTTGCCTGCCTCCCAAGGCCTGTGAGAGAGATCATTGTCCAGGATGGGTTGTAGATCACTGATGATGTGTTGGAGAGGTTTTAACTGAGGACTGTAGATGATGGCCAGTGGTGGTCTGTTGGTTTCTTTCTTGGGTTTGTCTTGCAGCAGTAGGCTTCTGGGTACACGTCTGGCCCTATTTATCTGTTTCTTTACCCCCTCATGCGGGTATTGCAGTTTTAAGAATGCTTGGTGAAGATCTTGTAGCTGTTGGTCTCTGTCTGAGGGGTTGGAGCAAATATGGTTGTACCTCAGTGCTTGTATCTACACTGTTCTAACTGTGATCAGAATATAGACCTCTGTATCCTGCTATTCACTCTTCTCTCCATATATTTTCCCATCTGAGCCTCTCCTATGTTATATAATTATTATCATTCCCATTATTCTCTTCCCTTTTCCTTTCTTTTTTGAAATGTAAAATGCACCTGGAACCAGAAATCTTATCCTGCACTAAGGTAACCACATAGGAGGCTCTGCATCAAGGCTAGCACCTGAAGACAGCTGTCAAACAGTTTTCCACAGTGCGGGTTTTATGCTGGGGATCATGAAAATAATGTCCCAATGTACATTTCAATAATTACAAATCCACAGAAGTAAGGAGTTAATTGAAAATCACAGGCTCTAGGATTGCATCAAGCCTGAAATTCTCCAGTGGTTCTGGAAACAGTAATCACTCAGTGAGCTCTTTTCCCTATGCACTCACCCCCTCAGGGTGACCTTACCCTAGAAAAATCCATCCGTCTCATGCATGCTTTATGCCTCCTCCCCATGGAGTATGCATTTTATATAACAGGATGATTAATTCTTGATCTCTACATCAGGGAGAAAGAATTTATTGAAGATGTACAGTAGGAAAAAATTGTGATGATGCACAATCCTCATTGAAATAGACTTTCACTAGACTTTACTTTGCTTTTGTGCTTTGGGTGTTGTTATTTAAATGGATCTGTTGCTGGTAAGTGAAAAGGGGAGGAGTTTTTTGCCATGGTATTTGGAGATAATTGATTTGTAGCTTGTCCCTTTGAGTACTGAACACCTGCCGGGCATTACACAATATACTTTAATCTATGCTTGCTTTTTGAACCTGTTTTACCTGTTAACAAAGCCATAGTATACATGACTCTGGTCTGGGCTGGCCCACAACATTTTGGCACCTGAGGTGGGGAGCTCAAATGATACTCTCATACCTCCTCACTTGGGCCAAAACTTTGAAAGGTCTCAATTCTTCCTTCTTCCTGTTCTGCTCCTCTCATGGTACTGCTCTGCTATCTACCCCAATAAAGGAGAACTAACAACTTAAAATTCCTTCTTCAAAAATTTTAACTAACACTTAACTTTCAAACACCAGAACAGCAAATGTAACTTTTCTTGTCTGCATAGTAAACGCTGGCATTTTTATCTGTTTGAATAATCAAAGTGGTACTTTCCATGCCTTCTTGGTTGCAAAGATCTAAACTGCTTCCTGAAGGTCCACAGTCTGGGCCAGCTCATGCTCTATTGATATGGTTGCAAGGCCGACCAGCCTCTCCTGTGTCATTGTGGAGTGTAGATGTGTTTTTATTAACTTCAGCTTGGAGAAGCTGTGTTCTCCACTGGCAACTGTTACAGGAAGTGTTAGAAGTATGCGTAGAGCAACAAAAGCATTTGAAAAGAGGGTGATCATCTTATTGAAGGAGGATCTGGGGAACTACAGGCCAGTCAGCCTCATATCGAGTCCCTAGAAAAATCATGGAGCAGGTCCTCAAGGAATCAATTCTGAAGCATTTGGAGGAGAAAAGTGATCAGGAACAGTCAGCATGGATTCACCACAGGCAAGCCATGCCTGACTAACCTAATTGCCTTCTATGATGAGATAACTGGCTCAGTGGATGAGGGGAAAGCAGTGGATGTGTTATTCCTTGACTTTAGCAAAGCTTTTGATATGGTCTCCCACAGTATTCTTGCCAACAAGTTAAAGAAGTATGGGCCGGATGAATGGACCATAAGGTGAATAGAAAGCTGGCTGGATCTTCGGGCTCAATTGGTAGTGATCAATGGCTCCATCTCTAGACCTTAAAAACCTCTAAGAAAGGCGATTCCACCACCTCCCTAGGTAACCCATTCTAGCACTTCACTACCCTTCTAATGAAAAAGTTTTTCCTAATATCCGACATAAACCTCCCCCTCTGCAATTTGTGACCATCACTCCTTGTTCTGTCATCTGGTACCACTGAGAACAGTCTAGATCCATCCTCTTTAGAGCCCCTTTTCAGGTAACTGAAAGCAGCAATCAAATCCCCCCTCACTCTTCTCTTCTGCAGAGTAAACAATCCCAGTTCCCTCAGCCTCTCTTCATAAGTCATGTGCTCCAGTCCCTTAATCATTTTTGTTGCCCCCCCACTACACTCCTTCCAGTTTTTCCACATCTTTCTTGTAGTGTGGGCCCCAAAATTGGACACAGTATTCCAGATGAGGCCTCACTAATGTCAAATAAAGGGGAACGATCACGTCTCTCGATCTGCTGGCAATGCCCCTTCTTATACAGCTCAAAATGCTGTTAGCCTTCTTGGCAACAAGGACACACTATTAACTCATGTCCAGCTTCTTGTCCACTGTAACTCCTAGATCCTTTTCTGCAGACCTGCTGCCTAGCCATTCAGTTCCTAATCTGTAGCAGTATAAGGGATTCTTCTGTCCTAAGTGCAGGACTCTGCACTTGTCCTTGTTGAACTGCATCAGATTTCTTTTGGCCCAATCCTCTAATTTATCTAGGTCCCTCTGTATCCTATCCCTACCCTCCAGCATATCTACCACTCATCCCACTTTAGTGTCACCTGCAAACTTGCTGAGGGTGCAGTCCACGCCATCCTCCAGATCACTGATAGAGATACTGAACAAAACTGGCCTCCGGACCAACCCTTGGGGCACTCCGCTTGATACCAGCTACCAACTAGACATGGAGCCATTGATCACTACCCATTGAGTCCGACGATCTAGCCAGCTTTCTATCACCTTATAATCCATCCATCCAGCCCATACTTCTACACACAATTTTCTACACTCTGGGCCCAGTCTGGCATCTGAGGCGGCTGCCTCATTTCACCTCATGGTAAGGCCATCTCTGGCTCTGGTGTTAAAAAATAGTCAGCAAAACCAGTGCATGGGAAATTCAACCCCAGTTAGATTCTTCTAGAAGAGGCAGCTTGGCTATTATGTTAGGATTATGTGCAGTGTTGTAACTGGTTTGGTCCAATAGGCACCAACTCCGTGGGTGCTCTGGGGCTGAAGCACCCACAGGGAAAAAATGGTGGGTGCAAAGTGGGGAGAAGAGGAGCAGAGGTGCACTTAGGGGAGGAGACAGAGGCCGAGCAGAGGTGAGCTGAGGCTTGGAGCGGTTCCTCTGCGCCCCCCCCGGGTTACTTCCTGTGGCCCTCTCTGTGCCTCCCCCCCACCCCGATATCGCAGCTCACCTCCGCTCTGCCTCCTCCCATGAGCTCGCTGCCGGTCCACTTCTCCTCCCTACCTCCCAGGCTTGTCACATGAAACAGCTGGGAGGAAGGGAGGTGGGGGGAAATGCAGCACACCCGGGAGAGGAGGAGGAGGCAGGGCTGATGATTTGGGTAAGGGGTTGGAATGGGGGTGGGGAAGGGGCAGAGTTGGGCTGGGGTTGGGGGCGGGCGTGAGCACCCTCCAGCCTTGGGTAAAGTCAGCGCCTATGGTTGGTTCCAGGATATTAGAATGACAGGTGACCTGAAGAAGGGCTCCATAGAAGCTCGAAAGCTTGTCTCTCTCACCAACAGAAGTTGGTCCAATAAAAAATATTATCTCACCCATCTTATCTCTGTAAATTAGAATTATGTCATGGACTAGATTCTTGTTCCTATTTTACCTCAGTACAGCCTTCCCTCTTTCCCATGTGCAAATAGAAGAATTCAGGCTAATACACACTACTATCTACAATAAAAAGACAGCCTTGCTATAGTAAAACTCAGAATATATAACAACTTTAGACCAACATTTTTAAACATGAGAGATTAAAATTAGGCACTGAAAGCTACACTTTTAGACTCCTAAGTAAATGACCTCAGTTGAAATTTGTGACCTAAGTTACTAAAACAAAAAATGGGTTTGACTACTAATTCAGGACCAAGTTCAGCTTCCCTTATTCACACTTCATAGCACCTTACTCCATGAGTAGCTTTCTCCTACAGATAACCATATATTCTAAATTCTGTGGTGGTTTTAGAAAGCACTGGTACTTGATCCAGATTCTTAAAAAAATCCCTTTCATGCTGATACTTCAGCTAAAATATTTGTCCCTGCTATCGTCATCTTCCACCATAACCACCAAGTGCTTCTCTTTTCTAGACTCCCTGTTTCCCATCTCACTCTACACCGACCTAATATTATCTTCCCTGCTTTCTGTTAGGCCCACATCTCTCTGTCTTCCTTGCTGAGTTTATGATCTCCACCACTATATTACACCTCATAAACATTAAATAAGTAATCCTCATGACACCTGGAAGAAAGGGAACTGTTCCCACGTTATCTGTTCGGGAGTAGGACACACAGAGATTATGTGACTTTTCCGAAGTCATACAGGAAATTTAAGCCCCATTCCAATGCATTAACCACAAAAACATCCTTCTAATGACATATAATAACAATAATATTGATAAACAGGCAGCAAGTAAAATGCCTCAGTGGAGTTCTCAGTGCATCATATAATCATTGAAAATATCCTGTGTCACCTGAATGATTCAGGACAAAATGAAGCCCTGGTGTCTGTCAGTTCATTCGAACCAAGGCATATTACTCTTTATTCTACTTTAGTTCTCATTTAGCTTATTTCTAGTCAGATTCATTACCAGGATGATAATCCACTTATTTGTAGGTTCCAGTCAACAAATATGTCATGGCTGTTGTGATACAGCATGGCCAGAGGGCAGCAGGAGAGTGTTAGAGGGAAACCTTATTCCCTGTAGAGGGAAGCAAATTTACTAGAAGTTGGTTGGAGCACCTGGAGCCAATTAAGGCACCTGAAGCCAATTAGGGTAACTGAAGCCAGGCACATGATAAAAAAACCCTGCTTCAGTCAGTCAGTTGAAAAGGAGTTGGAGCAGTTTGGAGGAGTTGGAGTGGAGAGCAGTTTGAAGGAGTTGGAGCAGAGGGAAGTTTGAGGGAACCTCTAAAGGAGTGCTTAATTCCTGCTGAATTACACATGACTTTACTCATCCAGCACTACCTTTTATCACAGCTACTTTTTTTCTTTGCTCATTTATAGGGCTAAATCCTTCTCAATTCTGTCCTGTACACTTATGAGTAAAGTGAACATGATTTAGCCCATAATCCTTTAGATGTTCACTTGATTCAGTTTCTCTGAAGAGCATTGTAACTGAGAGCAGCAAGTTGCTACCACACTGCATAACTGGAAGAGTCTGGGGGCAGTGAGTGCTGGGAATCACAATTACACAGAAAGTTACAAATAATATAGCACAGGTTTGTTGTGGGGAAAAAATCCCAATTTTTGATCGTTGTTAACATTTCTCATTTGCCAGATATAAAGTGGTGATAATTTGTTCCTAGTAGCCAAAGACTGAAAAGACCTACTCAGTCATCTTGTCCAAACCAGTAGCAATGCAGGATTGATCCCAATGTTATATTACCTGGTATTTTGTCCAATCTATCTGAATCTCTTTGTAAGCATTTGTATCACTCTGTCTCTGCAGTTTCTGAACACCTATATGTCTCAGGTGAACATGATACACAGAAGGCTGCTGAATGAAGAGCAAATTGTAGATAATTAGAACTCACTGAATTTTCTGACCAAACAGTTTTCCATCAGAAAACACAGATTCAAGAAACTGAAGCTTTTTGTGGGAATGTATCAGTTGCGCTGAAATTTTTGAAGGGAAATCATCAAAAGGTTTTGTTTTGACTTTAGTATTTTGACTATAATATAAATATAAAATATAAAATATAATATAATATAATATAATATAATATAATATAATATAATATAATATAGAAATGATAAAGTTGAAACAAAATGGTTTGATAAGGTTGAAAGGAAATATTGCTGAATAGAACTGAAAATTCTAATTTGTCCCAATTTCCCATTTTTCAACAGCTCTTGTGAGGATACTGTTTCAAGAAGTTTCAAATAGTAAAAACATGGTTGACTGGACCTACCAATTTACCTGAAAGTGTTTCCCCAATTACACAACTTACCTGTGCCCAAAACACTCATGTCATTTCATCACTTTAAGAAGTCCTTCCTCTGAAAGGTCTTTTTTTTTTTCTACAGACCAGTGCAAACTGGTCAGCACTTGACAAATGTTCTACTGATTTACTGATCTTTCTACTTACGTGCCCATCAAAGTGAACATAAGAAGATGTTTGTACTTCCCCTTCCTTCACCCATTATCTAGCAAGTTGTAAAACATATATCATGATTACCGTTAACTCTTATTTGTATTATGGGAGTACTTAGAACTCAACCAAGAACATTATTCATTTTTATGCAGAAATTACTTGGCGTATATGCCTGTGTTATGCCAGACATCAGGCAAGATGAACATAATGATCCCTTTTGGCCTTAAAATATATAAAATACTTATTAATAAATTTCTATTGAAGTACCATCTAGGAGCCCTACTTCTGAAAGACCAGGACCTCATTGTACAAACACAAACATAAAGATATTTCCTGCTCCAGAGAGTTTATAATCTACATAAACAGAGGCCCTTCTGCAGTGAGCTAGGAACTGTTGAAACAAATTAATAGATCCCCCTTCCCCATTGCAAAATACCTACAATGTAAGTATATCAGACAAATAGGTGAGGGCAGGGAAGTAACATACAGGTAGGATGAAGAAAGTGATGGCTTGCAAAGATTATATTAGTTTCATTATTTTTAATTATTATTATTTATGATGAGGTTTTGTGGGGAGGGGAAATGTGATTTTGGTGGGGTCATTAAGGGAAGACAGACTGTGTATTACATTTCATTCTGAATATACATGGAAGTTCCTGGTCATTCTTATCTCTCCTGAAAGTTGCCAAAAAAAGTTGTCTCCTGTACAAATAGGTCTCACTTCTTGAGGTTGACATTTCCATGCTTACGGTGCACTAGCTGTCATGGGAGGTCTTGCTCACAAGGAGTGATAAGTTCCTTAGGTAACTTGAGCCATTCCCATGGAGGATTTTGAAAATGAGGATCAAAACCCTGAATTTGATCCAGTGTTCAAAGAGAAGCCAGCAAAGAGAGCAGAACATTCAAGTGAAGTGCTCTCAGCAGCCGGTGTTGCTTAGCTGAGGCCCCAAACCTGCAAATGTGTGTGCACCTGCTTAACCCTACTCACATGAACACTAAAAAAGAGTCAATGAGACGACCCACATGCTTAAAGTCAAGTATGTGCGTAGGTGTCTGCAGAATCAGGACCTAAGGACCTATGTTGCACTGTCCTGAAACAATTACAGTTCTTTTAATGTAGGCAATTAAAGTTACATGTTGAGATATCACTTGAAGATGTACCAGTTACAGGGATAATACCTGCTGTGCTGTGTAGTATTTTTGAGGCAGAATACCTACCCGGTTTAATTACCAAAAAGAGGTGAGTAATTTTGTACTTGCACTTTAGGTTTGTTTTTAAGCCACTGTTTTGGCCTTAAAGTAGGGTCTACACTGAAAAGATCTGCGCCTGCAGTGTGTATTTGGAATTATAACTGCTCAAGCTAGCAAAATGGCTTTAAAGATGCCTCTACCCCAGAGCTGTGGTACAGCATAGAAACTGACCCTTTGCATCTGGGTGACATGAGTGATTTATATGAGCAGGAGTCAGGCAAGTTCAAACTGAGGTGCTACATGTAATAATTCTCATGGCTGCCAGTTAATTCGTAAACGGTCGTTCACATTATTAATGAAGTCCCATTAATAGTTTAGAAAACCCTCAGTTGAACTCTACTTGCCGTTTCATTAATTATTTGCAGTAATTAACATTAGGGTTGCAAAAGCTTAATAAAAGGCATTTCGAGTAATAGGTGTGTCGCTTATAGTGATATCAGAGCACTACAGTGCCATGATCATGCAGCATACTAGGAGAAATCCAAACCCAGGAATGAACCATTGATCGTAGAAAAGCCAGCCATCATCATCAGTCTAGAATGAGGGATACTTTCTGTCAAATTATTACTATAACAAGGGCTTACCATTTTTAAACCAATTTATCTATTAGTTTACATCAGCTTTACATACAACTTTACATTACTTTACATACAACTAATACATCAGCCTTCTGGACAGTTTTGATGTCTCTTTATTTCAACATTTCATAATTAATAATAATAAAAGGAAAACTGAGCTGGATTTGTCCTTATTTGGACAAAATGCAAAGCAGGGGCAGAAAATGGATACACTGTAGTAGAGTAAAAAATAGTGAAAACCTGATGTAAAGGTTAAGCAGAATTCTAAGTACTAAAGCTGAAACAATACAAAATGCACATTGCCTAAAGCAGAACTGAGATTTTCCTCTCTTGTTAGCTTTCAATCAGCTAAAAACATATCCTAAGACACGCCCCCGCCAATGACTTCCTGATCCCAAACCACATAAGTGTTCCAGACTATGATTCTGTTAGACTGTGAGAAAATTGGGAATAGTCTGCCAGGGGAAGTGGCAGAAAGAAGACCCAGAAAAGCACTACAATCCAAACAAAAACAAAATACAAGAGGGCCATCTTACTGATTGGGTCTCTGCTTTACAGAAAGACAGCTCATTCATGATAGTATGAGGACTAAGCCTCTCTGTTCTTTAGGATGACATTAGATGCCAGCCAAAGTTAGTAATCGAGCAATATAGGACATAAATGAACACATGATACTCTTCCTTCTGAGTTGCTAGTGAACCAGTCTCTTCCTGGTGTTATGACAGTGCTGCTATGCAGCTGGAGATGATGTCTTTCAAATGAGATGTGAAAACAAAACCCTGATTTAACTAATCTGAGCTTTTTCTACAGTACCCAACCCTGTAGCATAGACTCCAAAGATCCCACTGCATTCCTAACAGTAGTAGGAACGTTGACCACAATGTACTAGCCAAATTCCAACTGGATAATTCCATTCTGCTTACTACCCCCCTTTCAATAAGAAAAACTATTCTGCTGTTAAAAACTATCATGTACTGTTGTTGTGTGCTGTTAAATTATTTGCTGCACTTCACCCCAGAATCAGATGCATTAAAATAATCCTTTGGTATTCTTTGTACACACCTGTGTAAAGTGCTTTAAGCCTTCAGAATGAAAGTTCCTATATAAATATAAAACCATTGTCATTAATTCACTCTTCTGACTAATATTTATCCTGCCCACAGAGAACTTGAAACAGGCTTAGAAAGTAAAAAGCTGTTCTTTCTTTAAAAAATAAAAGTAATTAACTGTTAGCAGGGTATCAGATGCTACATGATTTTACAGGCCTGATTCTAGCTATGGCCAGTGGGATCAGACTCTTATTCTTGCTTTTGTTCAGGGGCTATGAATGAAACAAAGGTAACAAAAGCATTCAGTAATCATTTACAAGAACTTAGGTGCTCTGCATTAGATGCTCAACTCAAACTCATGCTCAGAGGTATCACATCTTTACTCCATTTAAAAATATGTATATCCTTCAAGCCTGGGAGCTTCAAATATTTCCAGATTAATCACAGCTGAAGAAAACAATGCACCTTTTATTAAAATTGATTCACACAGTGTCATAATGTAATTCCATAAAATCATCTTTTCATTATTCCTCTGAGTATGCTGTATCCTGGGCCTTTAGATGATATTGTCAGGTTTATTCTGACATTTGGCAGCCATCCAGAAATCATGTAACTTGGAGGTAGCACTTTTGATCCATTCTGAAATCTTACTGACCATAAAATGTGGTGAGAACTATGAATGCAGAGTGATGCAGTTGTTACTAGACTATTAATACTTTAGCTAAGTATGAAATATTAATCATTGACATTACTGCTGCCTATGCACTACTAGACAGACAACTTTGGTCCCTGTTTAGGTCTCAAGCTATGTTTTTAAATAATATATGATAGTAACTTGAGTCAACTTCTCTGCCAACATCTTGTATAGAAGACACCAGGACAGGGGTTTTGGGTGGGAAAATTTGTAGCCATGACCTGGATAGTGTCTGGCTCGGTGTGTGCATAACAGTAGTTCTCAAATCAGGGCATAGGGAAGGAGGTTCCCTTTCATTATCATGCGAGGGAATCCATGTTTTAGCAGCAGTTGAATATTTTTCAAGGTAATCCATGGCTCAGAAGCAGTTTCTGTCATCACCCAGGGCAAGACCCCTGACATGCTGTGTTCTGTGCCATTACCATTTTAAGCCAGCCATTTCAAGATTCCTCCATGTAGGGGAATCCCTAGGTTGCACAGAACCACTGTAGGCTCCTACATCACACTCATTCCTGGCCTTTTTCCAAGTAAAAGGGATCTGGCCCCAAGGTCTCTATGCCTTGGCCATCCCCAGCTGTTGCAATGATTTTCTGGGCTATTGAAATCTAGGCATAAGATCAGCCAGGAGGTTGTTCTATCTTATGACTCCAGACTATCCTCATTGTTTTGTAGGGAATACAAGTGACTTAAAGTTACAGAGTACTGGTTGAATTCTCTAGCTTAGTTGTGCCTTTACCACACAACACATAGTAGGGGGAAGCACAGAGGGACACTGTCTCCCTTATTGGCTGGTTGGGAGGAGAGGTGATGCCATAGCCCGATCCCCTTTCTCCATAACTGTAGGAGGTGAATGCCACCTCTTCGTGCTAACATGGAGTTTGTTCCTGTGCTAAAGATAAGAGCCAGAAATGCAACTGTCTGACTTTCTGTGGGTGTTCCACAGGGCTCTGTCCTTGGTCCCCTTCTCTTCTCCCTCTACACTTTTCCTCTGCGTAATCTCATCTGCAAACACAAATTCAGCTGGCATCACTCTGACAACTCACAGACCTACCTCTCTATTTCAGACCTGTCTCCTTCTGTTCAAACTAAAATCTCAGCCTGTTTCTCTGTCATATCCTTTTGAATGTCTAGCCATTATCTCAAGCTATAAAAGAGCTCCTAATCTTCCTCTGCCCTCCTCCCACCCCCCGCAAGGTCTTTATCTGCTTTTTGGATCACTGTGGACAAAATCAGCAAACACACTCGTTATGTTTTCTCCCATAATGGGAAGACTATTTCCTGAACATCCAAAAAGCTACCTCATTATCCACCTTCTAATCCCTCCTCAAAGCTCACCTTTGCCATGATGCCTACAAAAAACTTGACAATGGATATGTCACTGGTGTGCTGAGACCACAGTCTCTTGTGCTGCTCAATACCCTCTCCTTGTTTACTTGAACTCTCCTATCTGCATCCACACGTTGTTGCTTGTCTTTTACATAGATTGTAAGCTCCTGGGGGCAGGGTCATTCTTTTGGTTCTGTGTTTGCATAAAAGGATCCACGAGTAGGGATCCTGGGCACTAAAGTAATAGAGATAACAACAACAATAATAATGACTCCTACACAGAGGGTTCTTTGCAAGTGTGCACACCTGCACAGAAATAGGCACAACCAAACCCTCCTATTAAGTATCACTGTCCCACACAGAATGGGCAGTCTGCTCATGGCTCTCCTGGTGTTGTCATTTCTGAGCTCAGAAAAATTGCACTTTCACATCCACTACTGTGGATGCCATCTTGTGTCTCGATTACTGGAATGCATGCCCTAGGAGTGATATCCTATCCCCATTGATGCTGATGGCAGTTTTGCCATTGATTTCAGTAGGGCCAGGACTTAATCCCAGATCTTCTTGTGCCCCAAAAGGGAAAGTCGGCCTTAGTACTCAACAGAAAGGACTACAAGTGCAAAGACCACTGAATGCTATTCATTGCTCAACTGCACCGGAATAACATATATAAATAACCTGCATTTGGAATATGGCTCTGTACTTGCTATATCTTGGTATGTTGTAAGATGGGTCGGTGCGTGTCTCTGGGCAGTAGAAAAGGGGGAGTGAAAGGAGCCTGCTGCTGCCACCTGGAAAATGAATCAGAGGAGGGAACCTCTGAATTGATGAAAAACTCTTGTTATGAGTCAATGCAATGAGGCAATATGATCTAACAGAGAGGGCACTGGTCTAGAAGCCTGGATTCTATTCCTCTGTCACTGATCTTTTATGTGTCCTCGGGCAAGTCACTATCGCTCTACCTTTGTTTCCCCATTGTCTGTCTTATCTATTTAGACCATAAGATCTTCAAGTGGGGACTGCCTCTTCCTATGTATATGTATAGGTACCCTGCACAATGGTGCACTGATATTGACTGGCACTACTATGATATATATATATAAACTAATAACAGTGCAACAGGCTGGGTCACTATCCCTTGAGAGAGTTGATGTATAACCCTCCTCTCCCAATCTCATGTGAGGTTTTTCACCTCATAAGAACTAAAGAATTAATGTCACTACAGAACAAAACCAAAATCTCCAAAACACTTACATCTCATTACACTATTATGCTCCCTTTCAACTTGACTTTCAGGCCATGTTCACTACGGTGGAATTCAGCATGAACCAATGGCTGAATTTTGGACTATAAATTGGGTCAGGCTCTTGTTACAAAAGTTTGGTGCAGCACTACTTACATTATACAGTACATTTTTACTACTTTCATTCATGATCCTGTGTAAATTTCTGGCAGTTTCAATGTATTAGAATCCATTTAGACAACATTAAACCGAGAATTCGCCACTGTATAAATTTAATTCCAATTACTCTTATTCCCTTGTCATCTTCTGGTTGTAATCTGAAGTACTTCCAAAATTGGCATGTTTAAGAGGTTATAATTCACTTGACAGCTGTAGCAACTGTGATAATTAAAGGAAAAAATAATTGGTGTTATTTTTGATGTTCCTTTTATTATATTTCATGTTTAAGATTATTTCTTTTTAAGGTAAGGAATACTTTTTTCTGCTATTTATCTGCATACATATGTGGTCCCCATTATCATAGTCCCAGTGCCTCCCAAGAGTTTAAAAACAGAAATAATCATCTTTATCTCTTTCTTCTTTCACAGCCTATTAGAGAAATAGATTCACAGAGTTTAAGGCCAGAAGGGATCACTAGATCTTCTAAGCTGCCCTCCTGCCCATAGAATTCCATCTAGTTACTCCTGTATTGAGTCTCATAACTTGTGTTTGCCTAAAGCATATCTTTCAAAGAGGCATCCAGTCTTGATGTGAAGATATCAAGAGATGGAGAATCCAGAACTTCCCTAGGCAGTTTGTTCCAGCAGTTAATCACTCTCACTGTTAGCAATAGGTCCTTATTTCCAATTTGAATGTTGTTCACTTTAACTTCCAGCCACTGATTCTCATTATGCTTTTCTCCACAAGATTAAACTGCTCTTTTTCTCCAACCCTTGAATCATTTTAGGGCTCTTCTCTGTATCCTTTCTAATTTGTCAACATTGTAAAAAATGTGTGCACCAGAAATGGATACAATATTCCAGTATCGTATCCAATATGGTATTTAGAGATAAAGACACCTGCCTACTCATATCCACTATTCCCCTGTTTATACATCCAAGGATTGCACTAGCCTTTTTTGGCCACGACATCACACGGGGAACCCAGGCTGAGTTGATTGTCCACAGTGATAGATTCTCCATCTTTTGGTGCATTCAAATCAAGACTGGATATCTTTCTGGAAGACATAGTTTAGTCAAACACAAGTTAATGGGCTCCATGGAAGGACAACTGGGTTAAATTCTATGGCCTGGATAATACAGGAGGTCAGACAAGATGATCTAATGGTATGTTCTGGCCTTAAAATCTATGAATCTTTGCTTTCCAGGATACAGTCTACCAATCTTTAGGTATGGCCTGCATTCTTTGTTCCTGGATATATGATGTTAAATTAAGCTGTATTAAAACACATTTTATTTGAATGGGCCTAACTGATCAAGTGATCTAGGTTGTTCTGTATGACTGTACTGAAGCCATCATTATTCACCGCCCCCCGACTATTTGTGTCAGCTCCAAATTTTGTCAGTAGGATTTTTTGTTTACTACCAGATGATTGATAAAAATGTTGAATAGCATCAGTCTTGAAACGGATACCAGTGCCACCCCACTAAAAACACCCCCATGCTATGATGCTTCCCCGTTGACTACTTTTTAATGTCAGTCAGCCAGTCTTTACTGCATTTAACAAGTGCTTTATTGTTACTGTACAGTGCTAATTATTTAATAAGGATGTCATATGGTTCTAACTCAAATGCCTTACAAAAGTCCAAGTATATTACATTTAAATCATTATCTTTTTCAATTAAACTCATGAACAAAATCAGAGTTGTGGGCCGAGACCTATTTTCCATAAGGCTTGTTTAATGTATAGTTTGGGGATGGAGCGGACCTGTGTGTGTGTGTAAAAATGTAGGTGATGAACTCATTGAGGAAAAGCTAACTTGGGTCAATCTGTTTTGCATTTGGACGCTGATTCAGCAGTCCATCCTTTTTTAGCAAAGCACTTAAGTACATACTTAACTTTAAACACCACTTCTCCTGTGCCCTGCCAAATAGAGGCATTAGTTTTGAATGTGCTGAGGTTAGTGGTCATATTTATCTCACCTGGTAGTGAATGCCTAAGTCTAGGTTCAACTCCTGTGAAAATTAAGTCTCCTGCATTCATTTTGTGCTGTGGTTAAGCCTTCTACCTTAACCCAGTCTTTAAAACTTAAGGGAGGATGTGAGGTCCAGTGGGTTGGGCAAAGGACTGGGAGTCCAGAAGCCTGAGTTTTAATCCCAGCTCTCTTACTGAGTTGCTTTGTGATGTTGGGAAATTCATTTAGATCACAATCCATACAGCCTTCAGGGCTACCAGTTTTCGCATACTCAATTTGAGACAAGGGGAGCCTCATTTTCAGAAGGCTCGGGGCCTGGCAGCTTTCATGGACTTCAACTCAGTGCTTATAAAAATCAGACCCAAGGTGTCTGTAGTTCAGCCCTGAAAAATGAAAACTAAAATTAAAAAGCAATGACCACTTTTGAAAATGCTGACCTGAATCACTCCATGTGTCAGTCAGTACAATGGTATAAATATGTACTCATCTTTGCAAGGTGCATTCAACTATATAGTAAAAGTGTAACTTATAAATATAGTTATAGTGTATTGTTAATTATAAGGCATTTTAAGTAAATATCTCACACAATTATATTATATTAAAGAGATAAAGTAATTTCTATACTGTACAGCAGGGAAAATCATTCAGAAAATAATTAAGTTATTTGAGAAACATGGTGTACTGTGAATGGCTTTTTTTTTTTCCTTCAGTCAGCTCAGATCCAAGCCATTAGTAAAGTTATTGCCATTGTCCTACTTTATCTGGGTCCATTTTACTTTCCCATATGGACACCAATGGGAGGAGGTTTTGAGTTAGCACAGGTGGATGTTCCTGCTGCAGCTGCTTATTTGTTTTGTTAATGAATCCATTTGTTTATTCATTTTGTTTGGTTTTCTTAAAGACTGAATTCTTGCCTTGTAGTTAATGGCAAAATGTTTGTCTTCCCCACAGGAGCCCTGGATCTGGAAGTGACATGAGGATTCTGTCTCAGCAGGTAAGAAGCCCAGACATATCATGAAAGTGACATGTTTAGACTTGACGACTGGCGGGAGCAAGATAATTTCATCGTTTGTACACACCCCCAGCCAAGCCACAAAGTGCCATGAATGTGAGCACAGAGGTGTTTAACACATCACGTTCTCCTGACTGCAGGATTACAGTGGTGGCCATACTTGAAAGGAGAAGGGTGTGATAAAAAGAATATAAAAGCTCCAGAATAACAGGGCGGGGAAAACCAGAGACCGTGTCTGACTCAGGCTGTAGGTTGCAGCCAAGTGCAGCATAGGAGGGTAGTGGGGAGCACAACTGCCATGTGGGAGTGATCTGTCCTAAACAGGAAATGAAAACATAACCCTCTATAACAGGGTGGCTCACCCCTTGAGGGCTGGGGCTAGCAAATCCTGATTACAGAATGAGCCGCACCTGGGAGAGATCAGGGTGATTGCTCTATAAAGAGCAGCAGAAGGCTGCCATGAAGGGGGAAAGCTTAGGGAGCTGTGTCAGATTCCACAGAGAGTGGAGAAAGGCTCCTGCAGGGAAGACCCTGAGACCAGCGGAGTTGCCCAAGACCGGGGAGGAAGAAGAGAAACCTTCTGTTGTGTGGCCTTGTGAAAGGACTGTATTTGGGATGTTCAGCTTTCTTTGCATTTTATTACATTAATAAACCCAGTACCCAAGGGGAGGGGATATTTTTGACCAAGAAAGAAGCCAGGGTGAAGTTCTATTTGACCACTCTAAGAGGGAAAACTGAGGCAAGCTACCTGGAGCTTGACCCTAAGCAATGAACAGATGCACGAAAGGTATCTGGCCTACTACACCTACAATCATTTTATTTCTTGATAAACAAATCAACCCAATTTTAAAGGCTTAGGTCTTTCACGACACAGCCAGTTCACTAGTGTATTTTTTTCTTAGCAAGTTAGGCCCCAGTCCTGCAAACACTTATGAACATGCTTAACTTTACTCCCCTGAGACAGCCCATTGAACTCAATGGAACTGCCCACATGAGTGAAGATAATTAAGCACATATGTAATATTTGCAAATGTGGTGTTTTAGCCTCCACACCTCATCGACGCTGGCAGGAATGGAACCCATAAATCAACATCATAGCACCACTAGCAATGGTGGAAGCCTAATGTAGACAGACTTACTGCCTTTTTACCACTGTCTTATCTATCCTTACAGGGGTTATAAAACACCATGGCAATAATATTTGACCATGACTATTCTACACTTTCCCCAGTAGTGAACTCAGGATCCCATTTTTGCCACTACAGACAAGGCCAAAGTAAGTTAACCTGTGGCAGAGCTTAAGAATAGCTCCCCTTTCAAAAGTAATTACTTCCACTGAGAGGAGAGGAGTCATTATTAACGAAGCTTACTACTGTCAATGCATGAAATTAACCTTTTTCCTCTGTGTGTATCTGGGAAAGGATGAAATTGTTACAGTTGTTGAATTACCAGATTTCTAGTATCCACTTAAGAGAATACTAATTTATGCTTGAGCTGAAGTGCTCAGCTCTATTTACAAACTGCCACCAGTAAAGCCATCTATTGTGACATCGCTGTGAAGCAGCGTGAAGTACAGGTGTGAGTATTGTATCCATTTTACAGATTGGGAAATTGAGGCACTGATCCAAAGCTCACTGAAGACAGTAGACATCTTCCCATCAATTCCAATGTGTTCTTTTAAATGGAGTCATGATCAGGAAGAGGGCAATAAATCCAAGGAATACTCTTGAAGATTACATCACCTTCCCTAATGCATCGGACTTGAAAGCAAAGCCTGTCAGCCTGTTCCACCTATAAGACTGCTCACTTCAAGGCAATGTGACAAAATGAAAGATGTAGTACATTTTAAAAATGACGGTCAATAAAAATTATCCTTAGTCATGATCAGAGCAGCCCCGCTTTTCCATTTGATTGCTGCTTATTACTAATTTTGGTAATTGCTTTTTACAGCAGTCCAATATTTAAATGCCTGGAAGGGACTGTGATCTAGTCAGCTGAGTCGGAGACTCTGGGCCCAATTCCCATTTCTGTGCACCCTGTATAACCAATTACATCTGTGAAAAACAAGCGCTAAGTGACTGTAAAGCACTACTTCTCTGATTTGGTGGCATCAGATATCCATTTTACAATCCCTTTGCACTGGAGTAACTGACCACTCAAAGGGCAAGCAATGGGGAATCAGTCTCTGTTACTCAGGATTCCTGGGTTCTGTTTCCAGCTCCCTGGGTCACTTCTTTGATACTAATGGTGAAAAGTACCCATAGTGTACAGTGAAAAAATGAGGAAACTTTATCACAAACTATTCCAGAAAGTCAGTAGGCCATTCTGATATTCTGTGCAAAATGTCTGTGGCAATATCTGTTCCTAAGCATTTACTAGATACAAGTACAGCAGGCAAGCAGGGTGGAAAACAAGTTAACTTTAATTGTCTGGATGGTTGAAAGGCAATATGTGCAACATTATTGCATGTGTAACTTTAGAAAAATGATTAGCTACTTTATTTTTAAATTGGGTAGTTCGGAATAATCATACTTTTTTTAATACTAGTGTATGTATTTTACCTTAAGGCCCCATTGTATTCTCTTTGCTTGGCTCTATTGACCAGAAGTACGCTGTGTATCAAGGTGCTTAAACTCTGTTGAAAATCATTATTTGCAGATGCATTCTCCTTTCAGCCCAGTGTATCCCATGAGACAAGTCAAACTGACATATTTGATTTAGCAAATAAATAAATAAGGGGGGGGGGGCGTTTTTATTCATCATCACAAAAGAAACCACTCCTGACATAAATAAGTGCCATTTTTATGCCTCTTGCTTAAAATGTGTAAACAACAAAAGAATCCTGAATTGTACACTGTTTCTGGTAGAAATGAAAGCCATCTGAGCAGTCTGAGTCATTTTTATGTCTTTCAGATGAGTAGTGATGAGGAACATCCTTTGAGGCAGACAAATTATCTGAGACAGTTCCCAAAAGGTATGATTATATATAAGCACCTGCTTGCTGTTATGATGATTCAGTCAAGAACAGTTGTGAATGCTTTTCTGAGTTCTGCAAAGCTATTAACTTTAGTGGAAAGCAAACCAGCTTTCCCCTGAAGTGTTACAGATTCTGGAAACCTCCAGCAGTGCTCAAGCTTACTATAATGACCAGGCCCTTGTTTACTGGGACTGAAGACCAGACAGTCCAGTAAAAACTACATTCAGGCAAGAGAACCACGAGTATCTCATCCTTCGTGAATCTGTAAGAATAGTCAATTATTTGGAAATTGAAAATAAAAGATTTTAAATCCAGAATCTATCAAAACTATGGGACACTTTGATTTGTAAGTATCTAAGGTTAATACATTGACAGCAGTTTCTGACAAAGGTTCTTCTAAATGACCCATAAGAATAATTTAAGAAGCCCATTTTTGGGATTTGAATAGAAAAAAAGGAAGTACTAGGACTGTGTTGCATGAGGTCCAAACTTAGACCATCTTTAGACTCAACAACACAGAGATTGACAAAACACAATGACAATAATAGACTGATGGAAATTTTAAGGAAAGGGTCTTATGCTGGATGTGACAGTGAGAGGATGCCAAATAAACACATAGTGAACATCAGAGCTGGATCAGTATGAAGCAAGTGTTCTTAGTGACTGTCATAACTATAACTATTCATGATAGATAAGCTTGAAAGGTTTACATTTTTATAAGTTAGTGTCGGCAAACATCTATTTCATTATACAAACACAAACCAACAAAAATATTTTCATTAATAATACTCAAAATTTACATATATGCAAAGACAAATATTGCTTGAAAACTTGTTGGAGTTTGATTTAAATCTATTTTATTTACTTTAACTATTTTGACATATGATGTTGACCAGGCATTTTAACAGTTATAGAGCTTTAACTTTTTTAATCTCAACATCTACTGTCATTAAATTGTCTGAATATCTTCATTAAGTCCCCACCACTGTGAAAATTTAAATTGATAAAAATTGTTTCAATTTTTTAAAACAATCAATATTATCTGTGGAAATTATTAAAAAAAAAATCAAATTCTACCAAGCCTAATGACAGACCACGAGGAGGGCCATAAGATTAGAATGTGAGTGCCTTCCAGTCACTGTGATTCTGGGCAGTCAAGTTCACCATTGTCATCTGAGTGGTGAGTGTCTAGCAATGTGGGACAGCTGCTGGAGGACTATTAGGGTCAATACAAAGTCTACACTCGCATTGCATCAACAACATGGTTCAATGCTGTTTGGGGAGGTGCTTGTCTGCATCATCATAACAGGGTGCTTACATCTGCAGAGACATATGAGAGTACAGACACATGCATAGATTGGTTGATGCAAGACAACATATGTCAACCGAACTTGGTAATGTAGCCCAGGCCTGAGAGGCATGAGCAAAGGTGGAGCTATGTTACCATTATCCTTCTCAACATTAACTAAGGGTCTGTCTTTAGCTTGAGTCACAGCTTGAGTGTCACCTCTAATATAACTGCAAAAATCTCTAGCTTGAGTTAAGTGGTGCTTTAAACTTGAACTATCTGGCCCATAAGGAGTATAGGTTGAAGCTTGAGTACTGCTGATGCCTAAGATGGGAACATAATAGGGATGCACCTAGAGTTCAGGGTAGCACAACTCATCAACTGCTAATCACATCATTCTGTGTAGTTTGAATGTTTCACAGTGTGGCCCCTTTCACGTAAGCTAGGCCAGCTCTTTGAGGAGCAAATGTAACCAGTGTCTTATGTCTGGAGTACACACTTATTTAGCACAAGCTCTTAAAAAACTTTGTTGTTGTTAACCACATGTCTCATTAAGCCCCTACCAAAAGTTCAAGCTGTCCACCCTCAGTTGTAACCCTGAAAGGGTGCGGGTGGTGGTGGGGAGCTTTGAGACAAGCTCCCAAATCCAAGCACAGTGACAAAACATAAATCACAGTTGCACAAGGACAGGACTCCTCGCTTCACACTTCTAACTCCATGTGACAATTGCAGTTAATGTCCACAAAGAACCATATCTGCTAGAGAGAAGTGGTGATTGATTTTCTTCTGTGTGATGCTTCTGAATTTTTACATTCATGTACTACATAAATACATATATAAAGACCCTTTGTATCCCAAAGGTGGAGATGGGGTGAGGAACCTATCCAGAGAGAACAAAATAATAGCCTAAAAGTGCTGTGGAGAAAGCCATTCAACTACTGGCTACTGTGGGCAGTTGCAAAGGAGGGATATACAAATAAGAAATGACTCATGGTCTAAACATGTTGCACATTAAGAGGGAGATATGAAATAAGCTGTGATAGAGGGCTCTCAGGGGCTCTGGTGCTGGGGGCTATTCAGCCCCCACTGTTTCTCTACTGCTATCACTCAGCCAGGCCATCCCTGCTCCCCAAGCAGGGATATCAGAGAAGTCACCACCATATACGGCAAAGGGCAGATAGATTATTGGACTCCAACTGCGGGGGGGGAGGGGGGGCAGGGCGAAGGAGTCTTGGCACTTACAGTGCAGTCCCACATTTGCTGAAGAAAGCAATGATTGGCGTAGCTGTAATTGTGCTCCATGCCTATGGAGTCCCAGATTCACTGTTTGGCACACCAAAACTGTACAGATTCAGATGTTTAATGCACACGTAGAAAGCAGGAGTGCAGACAAAGCTACCTGTCTCAACATCATACTAAAGTATGGGCTATTAATGGGTAGGATATTTTGGCACTAGATCATCAATAGAACGACCAATTTATGTTGCAGTAAAACTTTCCCCCATATTTGGCCAGGCTCAGTGACAAATATTCATGTGACTAGAGATGGAAAATAGTTTGCTAACAATCCACAATGGAAAGATCCCTAGATCACAGGAGAGTGTGACTAAAATGAGCAAAATAAATGAATAAGGAAGGCCATTTTCCCCTCCCTCTCAGTACATTAATAATACATGGCTATAGCTTTATGCCAATTTTTGGTTTAACATAGTGCTCTTAGGCCTTCTGTCCCACTGAATACCAACTTGATTGCACATTGTAAGGAGAGTGACTAACAAAGGTATATATAGTTTCTCCTCTATGTTTTGTCTGTCTTGGTCTCATTTTGACATGTTGAAATTTGTACTGCCTTTTTTTCCTATTGTGGTTTTCAAATATGCGTGAACAAAAAAAAAGTGCTGATCATATCACCCAAATCAATAAACGTTCCTGTACTGCGTAAAGAAACTGGGTAATGGAGTCAAGTGTTAAATTCCTCTCAGCAGCGTGCACTTCCTAGCATGCATAACCTGAGTGACATACTTGAAGTGGTTTGGCTAGCAGTGATTGACAAGGGATTAGACTAATCTTGGGTTTCATGCACAGGGTTGGACAGGCGAAGCTGATTTTTGCTTATTTGTGTTGTATTTTCTGTACCGGTGGATATGTCTGACATGTTTTCAGAGGCTGTTGGTGGAGGGCTGAACATTAATAGTAACAGTTAACCAGCTTTCTCCAGATGAACAAGAGTTGGAGTAATCATGAGAAGCAAAGGATTATGCTGTATGCAGTTTGTTGCTCTTACAGTCTGAAGGCTTGTTTTCACTGCAGGGTCAACTCAAGCTTTTATCTGGGTGCAGCCCCTAATTCAGCTCCAACCTACACACAAAAACCTCGCACACAAGCATAGGTGCCAACCCTGTGGGGGCTCTGGGGCTGGGGCACACACAGGGAAAAATTAGTGGGTGCTCTGCACCTACCAGCAGCCAAACTCCCCTCCCACCTCAGTGCCCCACCTCTTCCCCTGAGCGTGCGGGTCCCCACTCCCCTGCCTACCTTCCAGCGCTTCCTGCCTTGCCACCGCCAAACAGCGTTCATTAATCAAGAACATAAGTCAGGTTCGAAAACAATCAGATACTGTCATAGTTCCGACCATAAATGATGCTGACTGGTGATCCAGCAGTGTTATTCCCATGACCCAATGGGCAGCTTATGGGAAACCAAAGTCTTTGGGTTCTGGAGAGGAGTATGGTTGCAAAGCTGAAACTTAAAAGAATTGATGGAAGGGCACCACCAAAAGTGGAGTCTGCAGCTTGATTTGACTCAATACGGGGAACCTCACCCGGGCTGGACGCAGAAATGATGGACAGATTGATAGCGCTTTCTCGATTCTGTGAGTGGTGGTGCATGGCCGTTCTTAGTTGGTGGAGCGATTTGCCTAGTTAATTCCAATAACACACGAGATTCTCGCATGCTAGCTAGTTATGTGATCCCGAGCAGTTGGTGTCCAAATTCTTGGAGGGACAAGTAGGGTTCAGCCACCCAAGATTGAGCAATAATAGGTCTGTAATGCCCTGTAGTGGGGTGGCTGCCCCACTCCCCCTAAAATGGGCTTAAACAGCCCAGGAAAGGGTTGTAGCTGGGAGCAAGCAAGCTCCCAGGCTGATTGGGCAGAGAAGCCACAGCTGTGGCTGCATCAATTAGGGCTCAGCTGTCCCTGATAAAAGGGCCTAGAGTTTGGTGGAGGGAGTGTCTTCTCTGTCTCCAGAGGGAGACAGGTCTGGCTGCTGGGAAACACAAGGTACCTAGGGTGGAGCGGGGCTGGGCCAGGCAAGAGGAGCTGGGGAAGCTCTGGCCTGGAACCCCCCAGTCTGCAGGGCCTAGGGGGAAGGCCCAATAGAGGGTACTGGGGTTGCAGGGGGCAGCCCAGGGCTAAAGAGACAGAGGCAGCAGGCAAACCCCCCCTTGCCAGTGATGAATGGCAATGACACTGCAGTCTGCCCCAGAGAATGGGGGCAGGTGGTGACTGGCAGTTGCCTAGACTGAGGCAAGGTGAGGATAGGAGGTGGGGATTCCCCAGGGAGGGGAGACCCAGCGTGAGACTGTGGGGGTACTGCAGCGGTGCAGCACTCTAGGGAAGAAGGCACCGGGGTCCAGGGAGGGACATGGGGCCAAGCAGCAAGCAGGACATCAGCCTGCAAAGGGCGCTCCAGGAGCTGGCGAGCTAATTCCCTGGACGGACCAGCAGGAGGCGCCAGTGGTGAGTCGCCGCTTCGTTACATGCCCTTAGATGTCCAGGGCTGCACATGCACTACACTGACTGGCTCAGAGTGTGTCTACCCTCTGCCGACAGGTGCAGATAACCCTTTGAACTCCATTTGTGATGGGGATTGGGCACTGCAATTATTCCTCATGAACAAGGAATTCCCAATAAATGCGGGTCATAATCTTGTGTTGATTAAGTCTCTGCCCTTTGCACATACCGCCTGTCGCTACTACCAATTGGATGATTTTGTGAGGTCCTCGTCAATCACGGCCCTGGTGGAGTGCTGAGAAGACGGTCGGACTTGACTATCTAGAGGAAGTAAAAGTCATAACAAGGTTGCCGTAAGTGACCATGCGGAAGGATCATTAATGGGGTTGCGCTTGGCCAGCTCAGGGTCCCCCAATGGTGGCCACAACCACCCCTCCGATACCCAAGGCCTTAGACGCCTCCCTTCATGCAGGATGGGACCCTGGCGGTGGGGACCCAGGCATGGGGAGGGCCAGGCTTCCCCTCCACGCTCGCTCTGTCCCCCTCCCAGGCAGCTGGGAGGTGAGGTCAGTGGAGGGGATCTCCTCCCCTAATTCTGGTCTGCTGCCAGGCCACCATCGCACCTTCCTCTATGCATGTACTTGAGCCGTCCACCCATCAACACGATCTGCCCCAGTCACTGGGACCGTTCTTCACACCACTTCAGCACACAGGGAACAATGGGGACTGGGCCATGGGTGACTGACTCCAGACGGGGAGCTCAATGCTGTTTGGTGGCGTGCTAGAAGGGAGGGGGAGGAGTGGGAATGCAGCACTCTCAGAGGAAGAGGCGGGGTTGGGGTGGAGATTTGGGGAAGGAGTTGGAATAGGGACAGAGAGGGGTGGAAACTTTGGGGAAGGAATTGAGATGGGGGCAGGGCAGGAGTGGAGCCGGAGGTAGAAGTGGGTTGAGCACCCACTGGTGGGAGCAGAAGTCAATGCCTATGCACTCAAGTGTTGTGGAACGTTACACCTGAGCTAGCTGGCCAGTCTGGGGCTGTAGGCTAATTCTTTCATTGCCTTCCCACAATTCCACCTCATGTGCCCAGGAGGACAGAAAAGCTCTCCCACGGTTCACTGGGAAAGATTTATAGAGCAACTCAGCTTAACGAAGCTCTAAAAACTCAGGCATATCAACTCAGAAGCCTCAGCATCACATACAAGGGAGAGCAGCTCCATTGTGGATGCAGCTGGTTGAATGCATTCAAGTATGAGTTTGTAGTGAGCCTGCTCAGACTTGAACTAGACTAACCTGTGTGCCAACCGGGGTGTTAAGTATGCAGTGAGGACATTCACTGAGCCTTTGAGTGGACTGAATTTCCAGGAGTCCCTCTTCTATTCTTTTCAGAGGGTATCCATTCACCTGTTATTTTACTTCACTTGTTATTGCTTAAGCTAGGGGATCGTTCCAGATGTTTAAATTAGCTGACAGAATGAGGCTGTCTTTGTACCTTTGGCTTCCTAGCTACCTAACAGCCTGATCCAGCACCCATTAAAGTCAATGGACAGACTCTCATTGACTTCAGGGAGAGTTAGAGCAGGCCCTAAGGGCCTATTCCTCAGCATGGTCTACACTTAAAACTTAGTTTGACCTAGCTACATCACTCAGGGCTGTGAAAAATCTCATGCCCATACCGCCTAGATAGGTCAACCTCACCCCATGGTAAACACAGCTAGGTCAATGCAAGAATTCTTCCATTAACCTTGCTTCTGCCTCTTTAGATGGTAGATTTACCAGACTGATGAAAAGACCCCTTCTGTTGCTGCAGTAAGGGTCGACACTACAGTGCTACAATCAGATGCAGTGGTGCTGCCAGGGCACTCATAGTGCAGAGACATACTCCCACTGAAATCAGTTATAAAGCTCCCACTGGCTTCACTGACATAGGCTGAGGTCTAAGCTGTACTCTAAGAAATGGACTCTCTGAAAGTCAAGGGGCTGGGTGCTCTCTAATCTGACTTTTTCAGCTGCAACAATGCCGAGAAGGATATAAATACATATATTGATTAGATAGCCTGACAGATACGTAGATTTTCTAGCAAGAGGGCAGGAATGGAATAGGAGCTGTTGCAATGGAGTTGCTGCCCTAAATCAGTTGGCATTGCAGCATTTATCAGATGTAATTCCCCCAGTGTTTGGAAACCCTTTCTCATCCTTTAGTCTCAGTGGAAAGTTCTGCACAATTTCATTTAAAAATTCACTTTAAGACAGATGAGCTTTAAAAATTCAATACACTTCCACTGATGGATAACTGAAAAAAAAGCCACGGGGAATTTTTTTAATGTGTGTTTCATTTTTAAATGACCATGGCTGAGATTTCGGGTGCCAAGCTAAAATGCAGAGCAAATCTTCACATTTGGATTGTTGAACGTCCCACACTCAGGTTGCACTGCCAGTGCTGACACACTTCGTGCTCCAGGGGTCCCCGAAGGCAGCCTATACAGCAGAAAGGTGGCACTGCGTAAGTAAGGACAGGAGTGGGCAGCAAATGATCTGGGTTCTATTGCTAGCCATATCACAGACTGCCAGGGACTCTGGGCAAATCACTGAGTTTATGTCTATACTGCAGCTCAGAGTGCCCTTCCCCCAGGCCAGCTAGCAAGACTTGCGCTGCTGAAGCTTGAGGTAGTGTGCTAAAAATAGCAATGTGGACATTGTGGCTCAATCACTCAAGTTTAGGGGGTTGGGTGGGCTGGATAGGGTGACCAGACAGCAGATGTGAAAAATCAGGACATGGGTGGGGAGTAATAGGTGCCCATATAAGAAAAAAGACCCAAAAATCGGGACTGTCTGTATAAAATTGGGATATCTGGTCACCCTGGGGCTGGACAATCTGAATGCCAGCCAGAGCCACAACATCCATATTGTTTTTTTCAGCACACTACTTCAAGCCCTGCTAGGGTGAATCTGTCTACCTGGGCTGGGAGGCTCACTCCCAGCTGCAGTGTATGTAGATATATCTGAGAGCCTGATCCAAAACCCACTGAAGGCAGTAGAAAGACTCCCATTAATTTCTTTGGGCTGTGGATCAGGCCAATCGTGAGCTGTTTTATGCTCTGTACAGGGGAATAATAGGGTGTAAAGTGCCCTCTTAATCTGCTCTGTGAATTAACAGCATTGCTGGTCTGTGAGCAGGAAAACAACTTCAACCCCTGCACGAAAGTAGGTGGGCAGTAGATAAGCAGAAATAAAGTGGGAGGAGCCTTCACTGAGCTAGATGCCAAAATGCCAGCATAGATTACTTTCCCCTGGAGCAAGAAGGAAGCAGGCTCCATATCTGTGCATGGGGGCAATACAACTAAGCACTACCTCTTGCACAAGGCACATGGCAACTCCAAGGTGTGGCCCTTGACCTCTGTGCCTAAAAACTAGGAATAACAAGACTTACATAGTTGTATGTTGTGTTGTTGTAGGGATGCCAGTCCTAGAATATTAAAGAGACAGGGTGGGTAAGGTGACATCTTTTATCGGACCAACTTCTGTTTGTGAGAGAAACTTTTCAGCTTACCCAGAGTGATTCTTCAGCTCATAAAATGCTGTGACATTTAATTAGTTAATAGTTTTAGAGAAGCACTTTGAGATTCTTGCCGAGAAAGCATTAGACAATGTTTTGTATGTAACAATGCAAAAAGAAAAAAGGTATAACGACCAGGGACTTAAAAATAGCTTAGCCACATCAATATGTCAGATCCAGATTTCAGCTCCTCACGTCCAATCTGCAAGGGAGCTGATTTGTGGGGTTTTGGTGCAGGCCTATATAATGTTAGGATCAGCTACCGAATTCATAATCCAGATCCACGCTTTGACTCACACACACACTGGGGGTATGTTCAGATCCAGGGGTTGGTTCAGGCCCACTTCTACTTAAAAATACCTAAGAACACATTAACTCGGAGCAATCTCACATCTTCCCTTCAAATAATTGTTGAGGGAGCAATATAATTGCAGTTATTAGGTCAATTTAATATAATATATATGTTTTAACCTTCACTTTACTTGCTGAATTGGTGGGTCATGACTCATCGACACAGTCTCTTCGAAGTCTGCCAGCCTGGATGCTTTCCCTAATGATATTGCTTGCTTTGTGCGTTGATATAGTGACAGCTGAGAAAAATGCTTATTCTTTGAAAGGTCAGTGTACAGCTTAATCCACATCAGAGCAACCACTTTCTGCAAAGCTTATTGCTGAAACATAGATCTTAACCTTTTTACTTCTCAGCTTTTCAGACTTCTTTTTCATTTACCATGCTTTGGACTGACACACCACATATCTTACTTTATAGTTTTCCTTTCTTCTCTCTAAATGCTAAGCTTGGTGGATCAGAAAAAAATATTCTTCCCTTATTGCCCTCAAGGACCGAAGACTAGCATTACACAGCTCTGAGCTAAACAATTCATAGAAATTGTATTGCATGGTACATAGCATAGTGATCCTATGCTATTTTAGTAACAATCAAATCTGAAAGTATCCACCCATGGTTTTCACTACAAACAAACCTTGTATTCCATCCTTTCATGCCGGTTGCAGTCAAAGTTTTACCAATAAGCTACTCAGATTGAAGTCAGCTTTTTAAGTGCAACAATAGACCATAGAATATGAGATGTACATCAGTGACAAATATATCAAAAGTTTATTTCTCAACATTAACACTAAAAATACTCCATGAGATATGGAGAGCATATCATGCAAAATTTACATGCACAGAGGGATTATAATGCACTATAGCACAAAGTTTTTTACAGATTGTTTCTCTAGCTGTCTTGGAAGAAAAAAAAAATGACCTTGCAATTTAGGATAGACAGAAGATACCTGCAATCAATAGAAAGTCAGTACACAAAGTAGAATTGTACCACAAAATTGAGTTGAAATTTATTCTGTGAATTACATAACAGATCAAAACCTTTTCAGATCACTTCACAGATCTCCCTCAGCACAAAAGAATGAATTAGATAGCTTCTCATAGACCATAAATAATGATCAAAGTTGTTTTTTTAAGAAACAATTTTGTTGTGAATTTCAGGGGGATGAATGTAGGTAGTTAAATATTAAGATATTTTAAATATTGACTGTATTAGCAATCAAGGCTAATTACAACTTTATTTATTGAATGTTTATGCATTTGGGCTTTAACTCTCTTAAATTCATAAATACCAATGAATTGTCACCAGTTCTAGATCCATTATATTGTTCTACAGCACAGAAAATACATTTCTTCTGTATTATAGGGCCAAATTCTTTCCTAATTTATACTCCATGCAACACAACTGCAATTGATATGTTGCAAGAGGTGCAAACCTGGGCCACATTTGGGCCATATGTTCACACACAAAATCGCATGCACTGCTTTGTGCCTCGTGTAAATTATAAAAATAGTTTTTTTAAAAAAAACACACACAGTGAAATACAGCCACCTGTGAGGTTAGGGTAGAACACACAATGTACAACAAGGGCATGTAAACGTTTTATCAGCAACATGGAAGTAACCTTCTGTTGTTAAACAAATTCAATGAGAACTTTAACGTCCATGAAGAACAATCAAGACCTTGATGTCCTACCCAACTGAAGTCAATTAGAGTATCCATAAATAAGACGAGGAAGACTTTGTAGCACTTTAGAGACTAACCAGGTTAGTCGCTAAGGTGCTACAAAGTCTTCCTCATCTTATTTACAGATATAGACTAACACGGCTGCTAATCTTAAATTAGAGTATTATCACTGACTTCCATAGAAGCAAGATCGACCGCTAATTTCTTATCCAATAAAAAGACAACACACTTTCTTCAGCAGAAAGAAGGAGTAAGGTGCCATATCAGAATTTGAACCTGTAGTTTCAGACTGAAGTGGTAGGCCATTAAACCAGGCTGCAGCATTTAATCCCCTAAAATTGCCAGATATGCTTGTTACATAAGAAGCAGCATGAAGCACTAACTGCAAATATGGTTACTTTTTACACCATGAATTTTATGCTAAATACTTAAAATATTCACAGGGCAAGATATTTCAAAGACACCCATCATTTGTGATCATCATCCATAGCTTATGTGACTTTCCAGACGAATCCATGCATGCTACATAGGCTTGGTAACATTT
Organism: Dermatemys mawii; assembly: GCA_007922305.1. NCBI lineage: Eukaryota > Metazoa > Chordata > Testudines > Dermatemydidae > Dermatemys > Dermatemys mawii. The sequence goes on from ML677326.1 coordinate 22,179,279, forward strand.
AATTCTTTCTCACTGATGTAAGCACTAAAATTCAGGAAAAGTGGACACTGATGTAATCATCTAATTACAGCAGAACTGTGCAGAGGTGTAAAGAGCAAAATTCTGCAAAAGTGGTGGGGTTTTTTCATAAAAGCTCATGCCAAAATTGGTCATAGAATTCTAAGCCATTTTGTATTTCACATATGTCTATTTCAACCTGGGCCATGTTTGTCATTTCACATTTTGATTGGTTTGGTTTTTTAAGTTCTCATACACTGGGCCAGATCAGGGGAACACTGCACAAACATGTGCATCTAAAAATGGCAGGATACGGTGTTATGTTTCTTTCTTCCCAATGCCACCCTTTCCCTGTTACCTGTAACTGTAGCCCAAGCTACAATCAAACAGAGTGCTGTAAGTAATTTACTTGAGATGGGTGACATTAAATGGAGAAAGGAGACAGCGAACAACTAAAGATTATAAAGGCAATAAGAAATTGTCAATTCCAGGAAATCTAACACGTTTGTTTTTTAAACACGTAGCCTTTTTTGTCAAGAAAGTATAATATTGATTTTGGGTGTTAGCTGGACTCCACTGAAAAACACTTTCAATCCTAACATTTTTTTAATGCAGATACTTGTTGGAGAATTATTCAACCAGTTCTGTTAACCTGTAAATTACCAACAAAAAAAATGAAAAACATGCTGTATGGGATGATTTATTTTAAAGGAAAAAAATTGTTAAGATTAATGTTGGAATAATAATTCCTTCAAGCTCGTTGGATAGTCCAAGCCATGTTTTTAGTGAAATATCTGCCCATAAATTGATACTTTTAACTCATTACAGTGCATAAATTGTGACTGTCATACTGAAATAAGGTTCTTTGTCTCCTTAATTATTATTCTGCTTTAAAGACAAGGGAAATAACATGACTTTTAATACAAAAAAATAGCAATCTCCAAGATCAAACTAACACGACGGATCAAATTGCAGATCAAAGTCGCCTCAGTACTGGAAAAAATACATATGGAGCTAGTGATGGAATAATCTCAGTTTAAGGTCTGCTTTCAATCAACATCTAAAAGTTTGGGTGCATATCCTAAGTAAACCTATATTGTCTCCCACCATGCCCCCTGCCTTCACAATCTCCATCCCCCAGACGGGTGCTGGAATAAATCCTCCACTAGACAACAACCACCTGTCGTCATTTTGGGAGAAGTGAACTAGCCTGCAATCCCCATCTGCTGTCTTTGACAGATGGCACGCGCTCTTTGGCTTCTAGTCCCTCTTTGGCTTCTAGCATTTATAGGCCTTCCCTCTCCCAAACAGGCCTAGCTAAACAAGTCAAAATGGCTTCTGCTGACATGCCTGAACACATGGGATTGGTTCAGTCTATGAGAGAATCAGTGGATGCCCCACTGGACAAAACTTAGACACAACTCAAAGCTTGAAAATTCACAATGAAAAGCTACACTGATATTTCTGTCCCAGAGAAAGAAAAAAGAATTGCACACACTGAATTTTTAGCTACAGGAACACAATTTTTGAAGACACATTGCATTTTCACAGACATGCCACAGACTAGCCCCAAAATTTTAAAATTCTCACCGAATATCCTTCCACTCTCCTCACATACCATAGCCACACATATACCAGTAATACATTCAGGGAAATATCTTTTGTGTAGCTGTAGCTACATGCCACATTTTTCAACGTTTGGCTTCAAATATTTTAAAGAACAAGTCAGAAATGTGTAAATTGCTGTAAATCCGATTTCTGTAACAACTATCGGTGGGGTGAAATGTAAGATCCCTGGTCTTGCCATCGAATCTGTGCAGGAGGATCACTGTGCTGCTATGGAGTTCCACTGAAGCGCTGAATGGGCTCAGCAGGCTGCCTGGATGGATCATATTGTGAGACTGGGGCCTCGATTTGGATAGGGATGTAGAGCTAAACATCTCCAAACATTAGGTTTTCAGACCTAGGGTTTGGGGGCCTGCTGCTGAGGGGTGCTGAGCACCCCAAATTCCAGTTGCCTGCAGATGAACAGCACTTCTCCGGATCATGTCCCTGGCTTGATCTATTTTAGAAACAGAAGGTCGCCTACCCTGCAAAAAAGGGCTATCCCATTTCTTCTCAGACTAGTGGACTGTCTTGGCCCTTTCAGGCTTGAAATTGTTTGATTCTACAGAAATTGGATGTGAAGATTCCACAAGTTCCGAGGTATTTCAGATCTAGGATTTACTTTTAGGCCTACTGTTACATTATAACCTAATGCATATATTGCCAATCATACCAGGAAGTGCACCTGTAATGGTGGGGACACACCTCTTGTGAGCTCCTCCTGTTGGTCAGGTGCGAAACCTACACTGTCTCGGCTCCTGGAGCCCTTTGTCTGCTGTTAACCTTGTCAGGTGGGCCTTCAGTGGCTCAGCTTTCCAGCTCAGTCTCGGGTTGACACATTTCTAATTGCTGGTAATTGGACCCCTGAGGCCCCACCCCTTGCTCAGTCTCTTCTCCCATGGCCCCACCCCCATCACTTGCTTCTCTTCCCCCTCCTCCTGTTTCTTGCTGAATCATCCCCATCTACTTCCTCTGACTCCAGCTGGGCTTCCTCTGCTCCATGCAGGGCCAGCCTTACCGTGAGGCAACTGCCTCAGATGCCAGACTGAGCGGAGGGGTGAACTAGGACCCAGAGTGTAGAAAATTATGTCTGCTGCTGGTGCATATGTCTTCTCTCTGCTCTAGGTGCACAGAGATGGTGGAGTGCTCTGCTGGAGGAAGACGGGCACAAGAGACATAACAGGCAGGCAGGAGAAAAGGGGAGAAGGAATAACAGAAAGCAGCAAGAGCTGCCGGTGTAGGGGTGGGTGGGAGAGAGGATGAGGAGCCTCTTATGTACCTTTCTAGCACCCCCACAGGAGCCTGGACTGATTAACACCAGCTTCTCAGGGAACTTCCTGTTTCCTGCTGCTTTCCTTCCTTGAGGAGAACAGGTAGTCTACTGAAGTAGTAGGAGCCAGTTAGGCCCTTAACATGCTGATATCTTCCCTCACTCAGACCCTGCTACCAGCTTTCTTATTTGTCCCCATCAATTGAGTGTTGAGAGCCACTATAGCTGGCACAGGACAGAAGTCACGAGTGAAAGAAGAAAACGCTCCTCTGGGGCAGCATTTGGAAAAAGAAAGAGAGCAAAAGAAGCTTTTCTATCTAAGCAGGAAGGAGCTCTCCTGAGATACATAGACACAAATGTTCATGGTGAGCCTTCCGGCCCCAGTGAGGATGCGAGTAGTGAGGAGATGCCTGATCTTCCAGTTAGACAGAGTGCAGGTGACCTGGCAGCTATTGCAGCATCCATATCTCCATCTCAAATGGATGTAACCATGAACATTCCTGAAGAAAAAAGTGTAGATCAGAGAAAGATGTGGTGGAGACAGAAGAAACAGCTGCTGTTTAGTTCCTTAAGTCTAGATGATCCGGGACTGTGGACCCACCTGAGCAGTAGCCTGAGGGAATTCCTTGTACTACATGGACCACAGCAAGTGACAAATATGCTTCTTAAAAAGCTGGAAGATACGGGAATTCCAATAGCTGCCACAAGAAGTCAGGGCTATCATAATGATGCCAAAACAAGAGGAAAGAACAGAGGAGTGCAGACACGGATCTGAGAGTTAAACCCATGAACCTTTTTTGAGTCATGCTGTTCTTATTCATTGAACTTAGTGGTCAGTGATACAGCATCAGCTCCTAGTGAGGCTGCTGAATTTTTTAATGTAATTGAAAGCATCTATGTATTTTTCTCTGCATCAACTCATTGATGGCAAATTTTGAAGCATCATCTGTGAACATCCTCTCTGACACTGAAACCATGGAGTGCCAAATGATGGGAAAGTCGAGTGGAGGTAATAAAGCCTATCAAACACCAAATTGTGAAGATAGAGGATGTCATAATTGTCATTATGGAGGATAATGCTATGACAGGAACTGTTCATGGGAGAACAGTGACAGAAGGAAATGGAATCACCAGAAATATACATAACTTCAAATTCTGTATGGCTTAGTGTTGTGGCATAACATACTGTTTGAAATAAATGTGGTAAACATGAGTCTCCAAGGCATTGACCTTGATATATCTGGAGCAATGGCACAACTGGACAAAGCTCTCCAAGCAGTTCACTTCTTAACTTCAGTCCCCTTCTGGGGTAACACAGTCCAACAAATGATTGGCTCTCTCCAGGTCCTTCAGCCCATCCCTGGGCCCGTTTAAACTCTCAGCCCCTCTCTTGGCCTTTTAAATGCAGTCTTATCCCCTCCTTGGGACTTAGGTCACTTCTCCAATGGCTGATGGAGGGGACGCTTGCCCACCCACTACTCCGGTTTCCAACCCAAGCACCCTTCCAATAGTAGCCACACACTGGTTTCTTTTATAGTTGCTGATGCTGCTTCATTCACTTGGGCTGCATCCCACTCTGGCCCATCACCTTCCTGGGACCTCTGTTCTGACTTCTCAGGGTCTTCTCTCAGGCCTCGTTGCCTGAAGAGCTTATAACAATCTCTGCCTCCCTTTTAGTCACCGTTCTCTCTTCTAGGCCTCTGTGCCTGGAGAGCTTCCCAGTCCTATTCCTGCTTAAGCAGGGTTTCTTCCCCGTCTCTACCTGTGGGGTGTCACAGCCTTCTAGTCCTTCTTCACCCTTCTAATCGTAGCTACAACTGTCCTGCTCAGGCTCTGCAGCTTCTTTTAACTGAGCCTGCTAAGCTCTGATAGGCCACTTTACTGCAGCCTTTCTAGGCAGGCCTGTAGGACCCACCTTCACTGCTCCTTTCCCTGGGTGGCATTTGGTAGGATCCCAAGGCTTCCAGCAGAGGGCCTCAAAGCGTCCAGTACACCCCATCACAGCACCTATTTTATAGCTATCAGTGTGCCTGGATAATTGCCAATGGGAGTAACATGCATATTTAAACAGGAGAGAAGAGCCACACTAGAGATTGCAATAACAGCAGTTACCTGGCCTCCTTTGCACATTATTATATGGAGATGCCTATGGTAATTTTTTTAATGCGGACTTTATAACAAATAATTAAGCATGCAAGAGTAGAGTCAATGAAACTCAGCAAGCAGATTATTTTTTCTAGCACACTATCTCCTGCCTCATGATGCACAGCATATGTCACAACCTAATATTTCCCAGTAGAGCCCATAACAGTGAGAACTATTGATTAAATGTTAACCCCATGACTCTGGAAGTGGAGATTTAACAAAGTGCATCCTATTACCTGCAATGGTAATATGTCAAGAAAGACCAAAAATGCCAAACAGTTGCTCTAATAAAAAATTTTAACCAGGGGATCAAAATTTAAATTAAGATAATTTGAGATTCTTTTTCCGTGTGTGTGTGTATTTATACATAAATATATACATATACATTAATAAACCAAATATTGTTCTATACTAACATCAAAAACGTATTACAATATGTAGTCTATATATATATTATATACACAGATGCACATATAGTAGTGGTCAAATTTTCAAAATTGTAACCAGGCAAATGTACTTGCAAATATAAATATGCATGTGGGCATGTAATTCAATATACAGATATAGTAAAATACACATGTGCATTGCCAGTTAATTATCATATTAATTATTACTAGAAGTATCTAATTACTGGTCATTTGCACCAGCTGTGGTATATGTGCATGCAGTTTAGGTACACAAATGCACGCACAGGGGTCCACTTTCTTCTTGCTTAAACTCATATAATTTATTTCACTCTGAATTTCATTCCTTGTCATTTTTCCTGAAACTCAACTTCTAGATATTCTTTTTTTTCTAAAAGCTTAGCATCTTATCTGTAAAACATGTTCACGTTTTCAATTCCTGATGAAATATTTATGAGGCAGAATTTTCTTTATCTGCAGAAAATATGTAATCTCATTCAGAAAAGGTTTTAGCTTCTGCAATACCAGTATAATTGGCAAATTTAGGAATGGGAAATCCACAAAAGATTAGTTCAGACAATAATCACTGAGGCTCTGGAGCAAAACCGCATTGTGAAAAATTCTGGAATAATTTTCCTGAAATGTGTTGCCTGGTTATGTGCTCTTTCCCTGCATGATACAACAAAGATTTTACTCAGAGCTACCCATATTAACCATGGTTTTAATAGAGATATTCCTGAAGCAAAACCGTGGATCTAAGCATCCATTAAGTTTGGAAAATTTTAAATCTGGATCAAAATGTAGTTTGGATCAATCTTTGTTTTTTACATTCTTTTCCCTTTATCATTCTAGAAAGTATATCATGGAACCTAAGGATCAGATATTGATACAGACACCAAGTTTCCTACTCTCCAACTTCTCTCAAATTTTCCAGTAGCACTATATCAAGAAATAGAAGAATGATTCAATGTAGAGCGCAGAGTAGGCTTTTGCATGGAAATGATTGTGCAGAATCTGCCTCAAAAATGTTTGGAGAACACCCTAAAAATGTCCTCAGTGACACACACTCTTTGTAAAGGCCTCTATAAATCAAATTACTCCATCACTTCATTTGCTAACCTGTAAGGGAACTCTATCTGAAAGTTATTTGCAAGGCATAGTCAATTGCAACAATTGTGATAGCTTTCATTTACTGTGAACATGCACTGTACCAAATAAGGTAGGAATATGAGAAGCCCTGCCGAGTTTTACTTTTATGGAATTCATTACAGGGGAGTTCCACTTTAGTGGAGTTTATGGACTTGTGATTTTATGCAGTGTGCTTTGATTTCTTGTTTTTTATCTATATCTATTTAATCAATTCCTTTAATATACTTTCTGAGCAGACTGCTAGTTATATTGCATGACAACCTTTCAGTGCCTGCAAACTACATAACAATAATCATTACAGAGAATAATTGTACCCTGAAGTGCTTTCTGAACCTTTTTCCTTGTTCTGTTTTTATTTATTATTAATTATTATTATTAGTAGTAGTAGTGGTAATGAAATATTGAAGAGTGGCACAGTACTTGCAGGTGCTTTTTTTGCTTTTATATGTAAACTATATCATTATGTCATTCAAAACTGAATTCTGATGATTGGATATCCACAAAGGTCCGATTTAATCAATGGAGAAATTACTATTATTGGTAAATTCATATGTGGAAGTAGTGTGAGCCCATGATAAAGAAGTGTGCCCTGATAATTTCCCAGAGTTCAGGTCCACTGGTTGTTAGAACTAGATTGAGCCTTTGCTCTAAGTACTGCATAAGCGGTTACAGGTCACTGCACTGCCTCTGGTGCAGCAATCCTGGACAGGAATCATGACTCACCTCCCCGCTCTCTTCTTGCCCCCCAGAGGTAAAGGTACCTTACCACAGCCCTTTCCAGGGTGCAGTACATCTCCCCCCATGATCTGCTGGCTGGCATGCTGGGGAGAAGATGGCAAAACTAGGGCTCCACCCACTCTTCACTCCTCTCTAACTTCATCCTTCCACTTGCTCATGGGGGCTGAGCAATGATTTGTGGACCCACCCACTATGTCCAGAATTATGACCTGAGCAGGTCACACAAAATTGTTGATTGGCTCTAGTTTTCAAGATATGCTGTTGGGTCAGTATATACGACCCTTGACATGGGAATGGCGGAGGATAAGTGAGTTATAAAGGGAAGGGATCTCAATTTAAACCAGAAATGACTAAAATGCATCTTTGACTGGATCTATGAATAAATCTATAATTGGGTTTGGACAGTACTTGCTTTTTAGGCAAAACAATGAAAGATGCAATCTGAAGCTGGTATTGCATCATACATGATATGAATTGCATCATGTTATTTCTAGAAGTCATGGATGATGCAATCATAACAAAGCTTACATCACTCTGCTGAACAAATTGCCCTATATCAGCTCTAGAAATCACATAGTGTCGTGCTCTCTTATTTGTCAGTGTTTGATTTTGCAAAGGGACACATTTCTGTTTAGCCAAAGTGAGCAGAGATGCCTCGTACTTGTGTGAACAGTGCAGATAACTTCTGCTATGTTTGTGGTGAAGTGACTTTTGCATCACAAAAGCGCAGTATAACCACTATGGTTAAGAAAACCTATCACCTTTATTTTGGCTGCAAAATTGGAGATCAGGACAAGAGGTGGGCCCCACACATATGCTGCAACACTTGTGCAACAAATCTTCGCCAGTGGTTGAACAGGAAAAGGAAATCTATGCCTTCTGCAGTGCCAATGATTTGGAGAGAGCCAACAGATCATACCAGCAATTGTTACTTCTGCATGGTGCCTCCAGTTGGGAAAGGTGTGTCAAAGAAGAAAAAGTGGACTGTGCATTATCCAAAAATCCCATCAGCTATACACCCAATACCCCACGGAGAAGGACTGCTGGTTCCTGATGCACCAGAATCACTCTCACTTGAGTCAGACGAGGAAGAGGATGAAACTTCTGGTCCTGAACCATCAATGTCACAGGACCCACATTTTCCCCCATCGTCCTCCTCTGAACCACACCTCATAACACAAGCTGAACTGAATGACCTTGTCAGGGATTTGGAACTAACCAAGAGTAAGGCAGAGCTGTTGGGCTCCAGACTACAGCAGTGGAATCTCCTGGCGGGTGATGTTAGGGTTTCCATGTTCCGTGACCGTCAAAAGGATCTTGTCCCATTCTTCTTCATGGAAGGTGATCTTGTAGCCTGCAACAACATCGATGGTGTGATGGCAGCCCTCAACATCGTTCATGATCCAGATGAGTGCAGACCCTTCACTGATTCATCGAAGACGAGTCTTAAAGCTGTTTTGCTGCATAATGGCAATGTTTTGCCATCAATTCCAGTTGGTCATGCAGTCCATATGAAGGAAACCTATGACAACGTGAAACAACTTTTGAGGTGCATAAACTATGACCAACATCAGTGGCAGCTTTGTGGCGATTTGAAGGTTGTTGCTCTCTTGCTTGGTCTGCAGACTGGATACACAAAGAACTTCTGTTTTCTCTGCGAATGGGATAGTTATGCAAGAGATTCCCGCTACATCAAGAAAGATTGGCCACTCCGACAGTCATTGGAGCCTAGGAAGAAAAGTGTTCAGCATCCACCACTTGTTGAATCAAGGAAGATTTTGTTACCACTCTTACACATCAAGCTGGGTCTGATGAAGAACTTTGTCAAGGCCATTGACAAAACACAAGCAGCTTTCAAGTACCTCCATGGAAAATTTCCAAGGTTAAGTGAAGCTAAGATAAAGGAAGGTGTCTTTGTTGGTCCTCAGATTCGTGAACTTCTTCGAGATGATACATTTGACCATGCACTGCGTGGCAAGGAAAAGACGGCATGGAAAGCCTTCCAGTCAGTGGCAATACATTTTCTCGGAAACAACAAGGCAGACAACTACAGGTTGTTGGTGGAAAACCTCCTCAAGGCATACAAAAGCCTTGGTTGCAACATGTCACTAAAGATACATTTTTTGCACTCTCATCTAGATTTTTTTCCACCAAACTGCGGAGCAGTGAGCGACGAGCATGGTGAGCAATTTCACCAGGACATTGCAACAATGGAGAAACGCTATCAGGGCAAATGGAGCCCATCAATGCTTGCAGACTATTGCTGGATAGTGACAAGAGATGCTCCATTTAATGAATACAAGAGACAAGCCAAGAAGCGCCGAGTAGACACTGAATAGGACTTAACTATGTACATAATAGTTTTTTGCCTTTTGTTTCATAATACATTTTATTTATATAACCCTTTTGCTGATTTTGAAAGTGTTACATAAACAGGACAGGTGAAATATTATCATGTAAAGCAACCATAAACACATGAAAAGACCTAGGTTTACAATTTATGATTAAAACTCTACTATCTACACAATATACATAGACATAAAATGTAAAAACTTAAATATCTTAGAAACAGTAGCCAATCAGTTGTTTGAATTGTCATATTTGAATTCAGCACATCAAAATACATAATAAATATCACATTTTATCTCTGAAGCAGACGACTTCTAAAAAATGTAGACCAGTGTTACATGAACGTGCATCACCAGAGGAACACAGCCCCTTTTCAAATGGTCACCATTTGCAACTCCCCAGTAAAACTCCAGGTGTGCTCAGTCAAACTGCCAACCAGATACATCTTAAAATACCTCCTATTCCCCTCTTTGCAGATTACCCAGTGTGACAGGGTGTAATCCAGACCAGTCAGGGGTTGTGTCACCTCTTATCCTGTGACCCTGAATGCCTCACAATGTGTGCTGCTATACTCCCATCCTGGTGCGCTCACAACAACAAATAGGAAGGTCACACCTTGAATGTCCATATATAACTGCAGTCCTGGTCCAGCAACTCTGATCCCAGCAGCCTGCCAGCACTATCCACCACTCGTCCACTAGCAGCCTTTTCCACAGCTCTGGACCTCTCGCTCTTGCTACTGACTTTCCTGGATCATCTGAGGAACCATCTGCTTGGTCTCCTGGATGCCCTATAGGAGGAAAACAGATCCCCTCTGGCCCTCAGTTTGGAGCAGATGCCCCAGCCTGCCTCATGGTGTATGAATACCGCATGGACACTAACTCGGATTGTTCCTGATCAGCTGCTGGCAGACCTGTCTGTGCACACAGCTCTTCTATCTGTTCCTTGGTGAGCTCAGCATCTGCTTCTTTTGCTTTTCCTGCCTTTTCTGCTGCTAACTCATCTCTACTCGTCCCTTTGTTCTATTTCCCTCGTTTGAAAAAAGCAAACAGAAAATAACATTTCCTTGACTGTTCCCAGCCTTTGCACTTGAGAATCACTTCAACTGTTACAGCAGTGCTTAAAGTGTAAATCTCATAGCAAGCGGTGTGAAAATCCTCCCAACTATGCCATTGTGACAGAGTTCAGGGGGCAATCCAGACCTCTGAGGGATTGTCACCTTCTACCCTGTAACTCTGAGTGCCTCACAGTGCTTTGCTCCTGTGGCTCCTAGCCTGGTATTCTCTCAATCAACCTACAAGCATGCAGGTCACACCCTAAGTGTCTATATATGACTGCAACTCTGGTCCAGCAACTCTGATCCCAGCAGCCTTCTAGCAATACACCAGCTATGCTCCCTGGTCTCTGCCAGCTTTGGATACAACCTGCAAGGTGATCCCAACACACTCCCAGTCTTGAATTTTTCCCAAACCATGTGATCTGCAATGCTCTCCTGGACAGTTCAAAGAAATAATAAGGTTCGTTTGTTCCTCTACAGACACAAAAACACATCACAGCTTATTAACTTAATCGGGGTGAATATACATCCTTCCCTGCAAACTCAGGTATCAGTATGTTTATAGTAAAAATAAAACAAATTTATTAACAATAGAATATAGCTTAAGTGATGCCAAGTACAAGAAAGAAAGTTAGAAAGGGTTACAAACAAATAAAAGTGAAAGCACTCATCTAAAAGTCTAAAAATTGAATCTAGCAAGGTACAGGCTTTGTTCAAGACGGTTTCTCTCGCCAATCATTCTTCTTCCCAGCATGGCTGATTTTCTCAGAGTTAGCTTCCACAGAAGTACCACATGCTGGCTTCTCTTGCTTTCCTAGATGAGAGACCTTTGCCTAAGCAGGTTTCTCACCTATATTCAGTTTCCATAGACTTCAATCCCACCTTAGTTGGAGGACCCATCTTTCTCAGCTTGCAAGAGCTCTGGCTTCTTGGGGCTGTCTAGTGATGGGTGCCCAAGATTGTGTCTGTCTTTGATTATATCTTCCAAAATTCAGTTACTTTGTTTCAAGAGGCAGGATGAACTCATGCCTCAATTCCCTTCCTATGGACTTCCCATCCCTTTGCTGATTTCTATGTAAATGGGGCTTCCATTGGTTTTGGTCACATCTTGCTCAATCTCATTGGAGACAAGTAGATAGCTGCGTTCTCTCTTGTCTGGGAGAGAATCTGTTTCTCCCTGTTTGGCCACAAAAGAAAGCAAGAGAGATGCACAGCTTTTTGTCTCCTCCCCAGATATGAATTACACAAACTGGGTTTTGAAAAGAAGAAGAAATAAGTGTATTAACTACAAAAGGTAAATTTTAAGTGATTATAAGGGACAGCAAACAGAACAAAGCAAATTACTGAGCAAATAAAATAAAACACGCAAACTGAGCTTAATACACTCAAGAAACATGTTACAAAATGTAACTTCTCATGCTAAATGTTGTTTTAGACAAGTTGCACAGTTCCTGTAGCTTAGAGTTCCAGTTATTTCTCTTTACAAACTGTTTCAGCCTCGACTTAACCCCAGCCTTTCCCTTCAGGTGCTTTTAGCAATCTTCCTTCTTGGACTAGGTGACGAATCCTGAATGACTTACTCCGCAGCCTTAAATAGACTTTGCATAAGGTGGGAACCCTTTTTTTCCAGTGGAAAAATACCAACAGTGTCCAAGGTGGGACTCTGTATCAAGTGACATTATCAGACGACCCTGCGGTGTCAAAACTACATCCCAGGAAGCTACTCAGGATGGTGGGAAATTTGCATCTTCAAAGTTCTATTGTCCTTCTTAAATGGCTCATTCAGGTGATTGTCTGGTAGGTGTTCCCCAAATACACACATGGTTGCAACTGTTACCAAGTCAATATTCCTAACCTTAGATACAGAAATGATACGTGCATACAAATTGGATAAACACATTCAGTAGATCATAACCTTTTCAATGATATCTCACATGACCCACCTTGCATAAAGCATACCTTAGTTATGCCATATTCATATCATAATATTTCTATGAAGAATATGGGGTGTAATGTCACAGCTTTGTTTACCTAAAATATAAAAATGAACCTTCATTTTCTCTGCCTGATGACTGAGCTTGTCAAAGAAGCAAATATGCATGCTCTTTTCTAGGGCAGACCTGTTTTCCAGCTCCCACTGATACATCTGGGTTAAACACACTTATATCATAATTCTGGTGTACATCCATAACTCTTAATACACACTGCATACACCCATCACACAAGAATATAAATGAGTTATTAGATTTCAAATGATACCTCATAAGGTACATTTTGTAAAAGTTTATTACAACAGTGTGCAGGGTGTGAACATGGGAATGCTTAGGGTCACACCCATCTTATTTTCTTCAAGTAGCAAAAGAAGGTGATGCCCCAGCAAAGCTGGAGTAGACACAAAACCTAAGGAGACAAGAAACTGGAGATGAAAAAGGCAGCCTTAGAATAAAACATGGAACAGTGTGAGCAAGGAACTGGGCGTCAGCCTTATCGGTTTTATTCCTGACTCTGACTCAGTGTCTGATCTGGGGCAAATCACCTTCTTTTAACCTCGGCTTCCTCATTTGCATTGCCTAGGGTGTTGTGGTTACTGCCTTACTTATTGCAGAATGCCTCAAAGTAAGCTACCTGCCTCACAGCGACAAGCAAAGAGACAGTCCCTGCCCTGAAGAGCTTGCAGTTTAAAGTCACACATGACACAATCAGCAAAGATGATCAGCCTCTAGGTGGGAGTGGGTAGTTCAGTCTCCATTCCACTACAGTCTGGTGCGCTGCTGCTGAGATGGCAAAGGTGCCAATTGGCACCATTTTTGATGGCTGTGGCTTTAGGATGTCGGCTCTTCCCAATGGGACAGATGGCAACAGACTCATTTCACATAGACCACTAAACAGCTGACAAATGGTAATGATTTTTGGTCACAGGTGACCTAAAGGGGAAAGTCACCACATCTCATTACCCATCCCCTCAGCCATCCAGTAATCCCAACTATTTCTTCCCCCACCGCCTACCCCCTGAAAGAAAGGTTTCTCGTCTGTCATGCAGAACCCTTTTCCTCCTCTTTCTTAGATCCTTCCTTCAGGTTGGCAGCCCCTCGGGCTTTGCAGGGCTGATATATTGTATTTGGAAGGTCATTTTCACCAGCTTGCAAAACCTGTAGTAAGCATCACTAGTCCCAGGCACACAGAGCTCTAACTGAAACTGTTCCCAGATACTCTCTGTCTACATATATACACCCTGATTATGACAAAGCTCATGAATAATCACTGGTAAGAACTTGTTCCTCACTGTCACAAGTTCAGGAAAGCAATGGGGATCCTATTGCATTACCCAATCCCTCTGCATGGCAAAGATGACAACGTTCCCATTTTCTAAAAATAATTACATAGTCCAGTGTGAGTTTCAGCTGCAACAGACGCCCAGATGACTCACAAGCACAAGGATTATGAAAATGTACCAGTGCCATAGCATTAGGATTAAGGCTGAGTGAAGTTGTAAATATTCAGCTTTACTTCAAGTTTCACCTCAGTTTTTCAAACTTATGGCAAAATCTTTTTGGTGAATTAACACCGCATTGCTGTTTCTTTAAGTACCTGAAAATACTCACTTCTAACAAATTTTGCATGCAATGCAGCAAATTTTGCTGCTTTTTAGTATTGTACACTGCATCATTTGTTAACATGTGTGTTCTTTCAAAGGAGGAAAATATAAACTCTGCAATGTTTGCCATCTGACCTTATAAATCTAAAATTAGATGGTTTCATTGTCTCCATTTATCCACACTATAATTGCAGTTCCTCGTAAATTTCCCAAATATGTCTCTCTAGGGAGTCTCACACACACAGTATATTAGAATATTTCAATGCTTTTGTCCTCTTTAGGGCTCTTACTATGCATTTGTTTATGCAGATTTCAGATCCTCGGCTTGTGTAAACTGACATAGCTTCATTAATGTCAATGGCATTTCACCATTTAACACCAACTGAGAATCTGGTTCTTTGAACTTCAGCTTCAGTGTTGATAAAGTAAGCTAGATAGTTACATGTATACACTGCTTCTTTGAAGGACATACATAAAATCATTTTTCTGCCCTATAAGATTGTGTCTTTATTCATGCGTGGTTCACATTTATTTCAGGGAGGCTGCTGAGTACAAGAAGAGGGCAGCGGTGTTGGAACAATTCGTGGGGGCACTGAGAGCCACTTCACCAAACTGTAAACCCTGTATATGACAAAAACCACTTTAAGCCGGGGCGGGCAGCTGCACTCCCAGTTCCAGCAATTCTGGAAGAATATTAAAAATGACAAGAGAATTATTTCAAAATGGGCCTGACTTAATCAAGGATGACACATATTAAAACAGGAGATTTTCCTCGAATGAGGGACCAAACCTTCCCGCCCTCCCCGGTCTGCACCATACACTCTACTTTTAAGAACGTTGGAACGTCCTTCCATTGACTTCACTGGACTTTGAATCAGTCCTTTAAAGATCAGTGCGTGGTTGGACTCAAGCTAATAGAGTACCACTAGCTGTCTACAGGTACTATTCAAATAATAATAAAGAAAGAATGGATAGTAACAAAGCATTTCCTCAGTATGAAGATGTGAATTATGAGTGTGGCTAGCTATAGGATTGTCAATCTTTCAGACATCACGTTTGATTTACTAAGGAAGCTGATGTCATATAAATCAAAGTTCACTTAAATTTACATTTACGGATAACACCAGAGAGTTACTCATTGTCACGCCTGCAACTCATTATCAATACTGAAGCTATTAGTGGCCACTCTGACTAGTCAGAAGTCCTTAATGATATACTTTCCTCCAAGAAAGGTATAAACTCAATCAATTAATGAAAGCTCTTCTGGAAGCATACACTGAAAGTGAGATGTCAGAATAACAGAAGTAGTGTGCTATTACTTACACAGTGAAAAACCTGCCAGGTTTCTGAAATGCCATGTACAGCCCAAAAAAAGGCCTATTGGAAGGTCAGCTTCCTCCAGAGGTGAAATTGATTGAGGGGCAGAAAATCATCTTAGAAACTACTGGCCTGATCCTGCTCTCATTGATTTGTATACTGCACATAAGTAGATCTATCCCACTCACAAGCCTGTCTCCCCACTCAGTTTGTGGTATAAGGTCCAAATCCCACAAGGTGCTGAGGGCCTGCAACTTTCATTTCTATATTATTGCTTTGTATTTATACAAATGTATACAAATGCATTGTATTACATTAAAACTACATCCTCGGTCACACATTGTATATGCCATTGACACAACATTAATACACAAACATAACTACAGTACAGTGCAATATAAACCAGCATCAGAAAACCAGGAAACTCAGAAACTTAAATTGCCCTCCCCTCCAACAATTCCCTACCTCCTCTGCATTCTCAATGCAGCATATCCTCAGGGTCACCTGATTATGAACTACTGAATGCACCTCATAAGACTTGGCCCAGTTACTAGAGTGTAATCCTATTACTCAGAGGCTGTTGTAAAGTACAAAGTACATTCAGAGTTAGGCATAAACCAGTGCACTATACCTGTACCCCTCAGTGTTGGGAAGGCAGAGAGCCAGATTTCAACTTCTCAGCTCAGAGCGTCTCTGTAACAAAATTTTCAGCTCAGCCTCATCTGCCTCAAACTAGGGGGAGGGATCAGTCTAAATCCAGAATTTGTAGCTCACCTTCATATTTCAGACATAAGAAAATGCAAGCACCTTTTGCATCCTCTTTGCTTCCCTACTTTGAAAAACAAAGCAGATGTTGATGTTTTCCTCAGAGCAAAAGAAAAAAAAAAAAGCAAGGAGAAAATGTGATTCTAAAATTTTATCCTACAGTCTTCCAGTAGAGATCTGGGAGGTACAAAAGACAGAATCCTAGAATTACTTGAAGCTATCCGTGGTCCAGGATTTTTGTCTTCAAGAGAAGGGGATTTCTGCCAACAGAGATGGAACTGCCTTGATCCAAAAGGGCCTGTAATTTAAGGCTGACATCCAGCTGTGTACTTTGGGTTGCATAGTTTAACACTTTCATCTCAGCCAGAATGGCTACCTTGTCCAGTACCAGTTTTCCACAGTGTGTAGTAGGTGAAACTGCGCCCTGGCATAAGTGAGTGCTATTCTACTGTCTTTAATGCCTACTTACACTAGGCCTGAATTTGACCTGTTGTACCTGCATGTCCAGCAGAGTGTAGTATTGTGTGTCATAGACATCCCAAATCTGTGTAGATTCCACAGAATGAGTTGAAGAAAACTTTCCCCTTTGCAGAGTTAGAGTTGAATTTACTTATGGAGCCTGAAGGAGCTACAATCCCCACACAATAGGAACCTAAAGGGGAAGAGCCCCCAATTCAGGTAATAGAATCCGAACACTGTGTTGTCCTCACCCATGATGGTGGTGAGCCTGCCAATCACTGGAGTTGGCAGTTCCATAATGTGTAAAGCACATGTCTATTAAAGATGTGTGTCAGGTACATTTGATAGACTAAACTACCTAAAAAATATTTATATGATAAACATGTTGAGCTTTCTGGGTGAGTTCTGTTTTAACTTACCTTCCAATATCTAAAAGTAAACGTATGCCTCTGAGAGACACATAAAAATTCTGAAGAAAAATTGAACTAATAAAATACATCACTTTTATAACAATGTGTATAATTACTGTAACCCATAACTTCTACTGGCCTCCATTGGCTGTATTCCTTTATCTTGTATATATCATATATTCTAACTTATTGAACAAATGTGTTTTCAGCAGTCTATATTTAATAAAAGTAGAAACTATTATTATTTATATTATGGCAGCATCTGTAAGTCCCAAATTATATCATGACCCCATCTGCTTAGTGCTGTAAATACACATAGGGAAACAGAAGTTTCCATTCCAAGAAGTTTACAGTCTAAGGGGAAAGAACCAGATTTTAACAGGTATTTGGGCACCTAAAGACATAGATAAGTGCCTTGTGAGATTTAAATACAAATTCTGAAAATCCCATTAGATGCCTATCTGCATCTTTAGGTACCTAAAAACCTTTAAAAGATTGCCCTAAATTCTTACACCCTTACTCATGCTGTGTATTAGTTTACTACTCAGAAACAATACTGCTATTTAACCACAAGCAGACACTATTTTCTGAATTTAGTATCTAGATTGTTTCAGATAGAACTGGTAGAAATTTTTTATTCAAAAATTCTTTTTGATTAAAAATGGCTGTACATTGAAACTGGAATCTTTCACGAAAAGATTTAACTGAAACAAAATCCCATGTATTTCTGAGAAGCAACATTTTTGACATTTTGGGGAAGTGAGAGTTCCCTTTCTTACTCTTTTTTTCCTCCTTTGTGCCACTGAATGTAGTAGAATGGATGAGGTCCAGTGGTTCCAGATTTTTTCCCCCCACTTCATTATTGTTTTTCTTATCTCCATCTCACTTTTCAAAACTGCCTCATTATTTGGAAAGTGACAGAAATTTCAACAGGTTACAGAGTAGTAAAACCAACAATGAGAAAAAGAAAAAACTGGAAAAGTGTGTAGGAGGGAGGAAAATGGAGATCATCCATTTTATTGCACTCAATGGCAAAAAGGAAAAAAGTGAAAAAAAAACCAGAGAAAATTTCAAACACTAATTTTGGGGGGGGGGGAATGTATTTCATGTAAAATTTTAAAAAATTAAAAATCTGTTCCATTTCAAATCCTGTGAGATTAAAACTGTTTCAGATATTTGAATTTTTTTTGCTGCGGCCCAGCCTTCTCTACTTTGAGCACTTCTTTCTGGAGAATTTATATCCAAGATGGGAAATCTTATATTCTTGTGAGACCAAATTTTCCAAAGAGAGCCAAGAATTCTCTCTCTCTCTCCCCTCTCTCTCTCTCTGTGTAAAAAGAACAAGAAATACTTGCGGCACCTTAGAGACTAACAAATTTATCTCTCTCTCTCTCTCTCTCTCTCTCTCTCTCTCTCACACACACACACACACACACACACACACACACACACACACACACCCCTACCTACCTACCCAAACACACAAATTAGGCAACTTGAAGATGGTATTTTGGAACCTGAGTAAGGTCCTTATCCACCTGACTGCCAACACTCCACTTACTATGCCAAACAAGCTGCCAGCAACCCTTCAGTGGAAAATTAATGGCTCAAGGAATATCTAGAGAGCCAATTAGTCTGATACTGCTATTCAGCAACTCTAAAACTTCCCACATACTTGATCAGGATTTGTGCAGCAGAATGAACCATGACCCAAAGTAGATACTTAGATATAGGAACCTTCCCCACCCCTTACATCAATAAAAGTAGTGATGGTTATATATTTGCTACAAATATAGGTATTTGCACATTTTTCCTTTAATTCCACAGCTCTATTTAATAAGTAACCACTGAGTAGATAAGATGTCCAAAATCACAAACGATGGTTAGAAAGTGACCTGCTTATTCTCTGAGGAGAAAAAAAACCCAAGCATACTTGGAGTTAATGAGTAATAGAATCTACGCTAGTAATGCAGGAAATTTCAGAGATGTGCTAAATCTGAAGTTCTCAACTATTTTGAGCACAGACTAACAGCAAGGCCTTTGGCTGTATGAATCAATGTTTTATGCCTCCAATTCAGTTGTGTTCCCTTGTACCTACAGAGAGGCAAATAGCACTGATATACAAAGAATCAGCACAATGGCTTCTCATTAAAATTAAGAGGGGTCGTCAAGAATGTTGCACAGAAAATACCGAAGTACTGGTACATATACAGAACTCAAAATAAATTTGCTGTTTTCCTTTGACCTCATTGTAGATTGAGTGCTCATGGAAAAGGGCTAACGACATTTATATTTCATCACTGCAGCTCACCTATTAAATTATTTCCTTTATAAACAAAGCTATTATAGGCTACAGTATAAGCCACAGAAAAGAAACATGGTTCTTTCTGAACATGTAATGCAGTAATGTAGAAATCTCTGCTCATATTTGAGGTAGACTGCAAACAGGAGGCCTATTGCCAAAAAGGTGTGTGAATTAGAGCTGTGTAGGAAATGGTTATGCTATCCTGTGAAAATTTCCCTCATTGTAGATCATAATGAAATTGAGACCCTTCAAGATTTTTAACAAAAAGCCAGAGTTGGGGGGGAAGGGCAAGGAGGGAGGCAGTGTCCAGAATAGATAATAGCCCCTGACAGTTAGGGTGCTGACCCAGGATGTGGGAGATTCAGATTCAAATTCCTGGTCTGCCTGATTTGCCCAAATATCCCACATGAGTGCCATAGTCACTGGCTATTGGCTATTCTAGGGGGGTGGGGGTTCTCCTTCTCTGGAGTTGACCAGAATTTCCATCCCAGTTTTGATAAATTTGCATAGTCTGACCAAAAAAAAGTTTTGTGGAATATTTTCCAACCAGCCCCTACTGTCAATATTTTAGCATCTGCAACCTGTTTGTAGGACTCTCTCCACTCAGACAATGAAATGAGTTACTGATGCTGACACTCTGCTTAAAATCACATTTCCGCTTTCTCAAAACATCTCTGAAAAAAAAAAGATGAAA
Organism: Dermatemys mawii; assembly: GCA_007922305.1. Classification (NCBI taxonomy): domain Eukaryota; kingdom Metazoa; phylum Chordata; order Testudines; family Dermatemydidae; genus Dermatemys; species Dermatemys mawii. Next base: position 22,199,538 of record ML677326.1, read on the forward strand.
CTTTCCATGTTTGGTCACAACCTAAAAATTATTTTTCTGGAGGGGTTTAAATCCTCCTTACTATTTTTCAACGATTGGGGACCAAAAATTCACTCCCTGAGCATAGTGAGTTATTTTGTTTTGTTGCTACTGGGGATTTTTTTTGTTCTGTTTTTTGCTTGAGAGTAACTCAAACTGCTGACCAAACTTTGTACGTAATAGTCCCTGTTGAAAAGTGATCCCTTTGTTAAACTAGAAAATAATTAAAACTAAAACTTACAAGTGATTCCAGTACAAGCATGCTTAGAAGGTATCTGTAAAAATGCTAGCAGAAGCCAACGCAGCTCTTTCTCCTCCTCAACTTGTTGCCAAGCGCACTTCTGACATGGACAAGTGCATGCAATGAGAGTAAGATGATGTTGTTATGGCAACATTAAGGTACCATTTCTCGACTTTTGTGTTTCTATATGGAACCATAACATTGCATTAATATAGATTTTTGTCCTCCCATTTAATAGATGTGTGCAATTTATTGGACTCCATGTTTGAGAGGAGGCTGTGATCACATTATAGGCTGGAAAATGCTATAAACAAAGTATACAAGAGCAACAGACTTGAAAACATTTTCAAACAAATAAGCTCAGAATACATTTTAGCCACCTCAAGAAAACTTGTATCACACTGTTTCTTGCTCTGGATAAGGGTAATAAAGATTTTGACTTTAGAGCTATTTAAATAAAGTTCATTTCTACCATCACAGTCCACTGAGCTCCATATCCTCTGCTTGTATTGATTTCTGATGTTCCACATTTACTTCTCATTCAGTTTGTTCTAATAGGTAATAGGAATAGTATCAGACCAGAAATGCTTTCAGCTGTTCCTGTCCTTGAAAAGCCATTCTCTGAACTTGTATTCCTGGTCCCTTGTGCTCTGTTAGATTTAAGAAACATCTCACATGCACTATACTGTATCTCAAGAATCAGAGGGGTAGCCGTGTTAGTCTGGAATTGCAGAAGTGACAAAGAGTCCTGTGGCACCTTAAAGACTAACTAAAGTATTAGAGCATAAGCTTTCATGGGCTAATACCGACTTCGTCGGATGCATCCGATGAAGTGGGTATTAGCCCACGAAAGCTTATGCTCTGATATTTTAGTTAGTCCTTAAGGTGCCACAGGACTCTTTGTCACACCTATACTGTATCTGTGTCTTTAATTCAAGAGAAAAAAAGCTTTTTTTTCCCAATACTAGAGAAATACCCAACCTACAATACCACGTTTCCTTCATTCTTGCTTTTAGACCTTTTATTCTAGTATAGGTGCTAGTGCCCTTTGGAGGGCACAAAGTAACGCCTCTCTGTCCTCTTGGTTGTCGGGGCCAGAGAGGCTGGGGTCTGTCAGAGGGCACGTGAGGTATCCGTCACAGTTTTAATGAGGGGTAAGGTGACCCTCAATGGCCCAGAGGGAGTTAGGATGTCCACCACAGTATCCACCTCGAATTCAGCCTCCTCTGCCTGGATGGCCAGGCTCTGTACAGCCCTTCTGAGGGGCTGCTGGTGAACTCTATTGTCCTCCAAGGCCAGTGCCGCTGAGGTTCCCACCACCACGTCAGCCGGTGAGGAAGATGAGGAAAACACCGGAGGCCGATCCTCCTCCCCGCCCTCGGCACCCACAGGATCCCTTGGCACACAGTACTCTGGCTGTGTGGCCGGAGCAGAAGCTGGGAATGGCACCACGACCAGTACTGGGATTGACTCCGCGTGATGAGGTAGGTCAGACGCGGTCTGAAGAGCCGAAGATAGAACTCCCAAGGGGCCCAGTGTCTGATGAGGTGGTGCTAGCTCCTGTTGGGTAGGAGCCATTTCCCTCTCCAACAGCGGTGCCGCCAATGGAGGCATCTGCACTGGAGCCATTGATGTCAATGACAACGACAGCGACCGGGAGCCCGGGCCCTGCATCTGTCCCTGGCCTTGATGGGAGGGGCAGTGAGTCCAAAAGGGCCACTGGGAAGGCGGCTGCCAGTCTTGCTGCCACAGCGTCAGGTAAGGCTGGTGCAGACCTCAGCAGACCTCGCAGACTTTAAACCCTGGGGACCCGGGCATGCTCCGGAGGGCAACACAAGTTGTGGGGGGAAACTCCCCAGATAACTATCCGACTAACTCACTAAACATAATGAGAAACTATTAACTAACTACAAAAACGAACTATATGTACAATGAGAACACTGCTAAGGCTGCTTTGCAGGAGTGAGCAAAGTTCCAGCTAGCCGTCACAGGCGGTAAGAAGAAACTGAGGGGGTGGAGGGTCGGCAGGGCCATATATTGGGCATGCTAGTGGCGGCACTCCAGGGGGCACCTGAGCTGACTCTACGGATACTGCTAGGGGAAAAACCTTCCGGCTGGCGTGCACATGGCGTGCACACGGCGTGCACACACCCTGCTTAGAATGCACAGGAACAATCACTTGAAGAAGAACTGGTTTATTCCTCTACTTCCATCTTTGTGGCTCTGGGAAGCCTTGCTGTTGGTTACACTTCACTGTCTTGAAACACGCAAAGAACTCTTGTAGACAGCTTTGTAGCCAAGAGGAGGAAATCCAATTTTCCCACCACATGAAATGAAACACCTGTACTACAAAACAGAATAGTGCAATATCTGTCAAAGAGGCAGCATTTCTTGCAGATTATACACCAATCAAATTCACCCAAAGAGTCAAGGGAAACCAGAACCTACATGTGTTTGTACTAGTTCAAAAGATTAGAACTCAGAGTAGTGCCTTACGGAAGACTCATAGCAAAAAAACTATAAGACACATAAGGCATAAGTAAATCTAAAGCAAGTAGCTAAATACCCCTAGCAGTAAAGAATCCTGCAGCCATCTCTGATGGAAAAAAATTAATTAAATCACTGAGTGTATCAGAGATGAGATTTAGGGTTGTACTATAAAACACTCCTGTTGTGAAAGCAGCATTAGGCTTATGCCAAAATACTTGGGATTTTTATGGCAATTTAGATTACAGCAATTTATGAGCATAGAAGCATCTGTTTTATCAAGAACATCATTTTTGCATTTTGTCTGTTCTTCTTCATAAAGCATGTGAACACTAGTGGATCAAAGAGTGAGAATGCATTTTCTCTTGTCTCACTTACATTTTCCAGTGAAAGAGAAGAGAAGGGAGGGAGAGAAGAGAAGATTATGGTCAGAAATAGAAAAGTTTCAGACTGGATCAAATAAGGTTGTCCGCAACAGTTTGGCTTTAATGGATGGCATCATTACACAGTTGTAAGGGTTGCTAAGAGTATTGGTAAAACAGTGTGTAAGCTGAAAAAGCAATCTCCAAAAATAAATGTGCACTACATTTCAGCAGACATACTTCTCATTAGTTTAACTCAAATGTCACCAGTTAATGGGGAAAGTGATTTAACAGCTGTCCTAGAGAGTAACACTCCAGCTTCTTGAACAGAGTCTCTTCAACTACCTGAGTAATGTATATCTTCTTGCTGGTGCTGTATCACAATGAACTGTTTTTATATTTCATGAACCACTTTATAGTCTATGTATTTTTTAAAAAAATCAAGAGGAATGCACAAAACATTCCCAGAGCTGGCAAATGAAGAAATTCCACAACAGAAACCACAGGCTTTAAATTATGACACAGCAAGTGTACACAACCTGGCAAAGCAAAATAGCTTTGACACAAACTAATCAATAGCCTCAATGATCTTAGTAAGCACCATGTCAAGGACTGTGTAGGCTGCCAGAGCATCTAAATTTGGCACTTGACTAGAGACTGAAATCATATGAATCACATTATAGTCATTCTTTCAACCTGTTCTGTCCAGTAGCACAGTCGCTTTTGTAAGCCACTGGAAGGTTATTTTCTTTCATAAAAGGGAGACTGCCAAGATTGTTGAACAGAAACACTGACTTACATTTTCACTGGTCCCATTTGTAAGTCCCTATAATTAACCTCCTGGTAAGGGTCTAATACATAACAATGCCATGGAGATAAAATGTAGGAGTTGTCACCATCCTTTCCGATTTTGCAGGCAGATTAAAGAAATTTTAGATGTTCATTGTTACATAAGAATAGCCATATTTTGTCTGACCAATGGCCCAATTCACTCAGTATCCTGTTTTCCAGCAGTGGCTAGTATCGCATGCTTCAGAGGGAATGAATGGAACAGGGCAATTATCGAGTGATCCATCCCGTTGTCCAGTTCCAGCTTCTGGCAGTCAAAAGATTAGGGACGTCCAGACCATGAGGTTGCTCCCTGACCATCTTTGCCAATACCCATTGATGGACCTATCCTTCATGAATTTATCCAATTCTTTTTGGAACCCAGTTATACTTTTGGCCTTCACAATATCACCCGGCAACAAGTTCCACACTATATGAAAAAATATTTCCTCGTGTTTGTTTTAAACCTGCTGTCCATTAATTTAATTGTATGACCTCTGGTTCTTGTGTTATGAGAAGGGGTAAATAACATTTTCCTATTCACTTTTTCCACACCATTCATGACTTTATAGACCTTTTCTTTCCTGCAGACTTTAAATAAGTTGTCTACTCATATTTACAGTTAAGTAACAGGCTTTTTCAATATGCTAATGCAGATTTACCAAAAACAACTGTTGGTAAACCTATTTTTTAAGAACCCTAATAGGAAATCTATGTTAAGATGCATACTGCTGAAATCTGACAAGTTATTAATCTTTCCAGGAGTGAGTGCTACAGATGTGGGTTAAGGCAGTCACCAGAAGGGTCCTCTAGAGCAGAGGTTCTCAACCTATTTACCATTGCTGGCCACACATGCAGGTCTTTGTGTGTTATGTGGGCCGCATCAACATAGTGTGTGTGTGTGTGTGTATATATATATATACACACACACTACCTGTATGGCCCTGAGAATGTCATATGGGGTATTGCTGCACGCTGACTGGGCTGCAAGTGGCTTGCAGAACGACTGCTCTACAGACGCATTGCCATACCCAGGGGGGAATTTATCCCATAATTCAGCTCTGTTCAGAATTCAGAGCTCCAAAGTAGCATTATTAGATGTTCTAAAATTCAAATTAGACGTTTAGAAGTGTGAGAAACAAGGGTGATGTCATGGTGGGAGTTTAATATAGACCACCAGACCAGGGGGATGAGATGGACGAGGCTTTATTCCGGCAACTAACAGAAGTTACTGGATCACAAGCCCTGGTTCTCATGGGGGACTTCGATGACCCTGATATCTGTTGGGAGAGCAGTACAGTAGTGCACAGACATCCCAGGAAATTTTTGGAAAGTGTAGGGGTCAATTTCCTGGTACAAGTGCTGGAGGAACCAATTAGGGTCAAGGCTCTTCTTGACCTGCTCTAAAACAGGGAACAAATAGTAAGAGAAGCAAAAGTGGATGGGAACCTGGGAGGCAGTGACCATGAGATGGTCAAGTTCAGGATCTTGACACAAGGAAAAAATATAGCAGAATACGACCCTGGACTTCAGAAAAGCAGACTTTGATTCCCTCAAGGAACTGATAGGCAACGTCCCCTGTGAAAATAACATGAGGGGGAAAGGAGTCCAGGAGAGCTGGCTGTATTTTAAAGAATCCTTATTGAAAAAAACATCCCGATGTATAGAAAGAATAGTAAATATAGCAGGCAACCAGCTTGGCTTAACAGTGAAATCCTTGCTGATCTTAAACACAAAAAGAGGAAACTCACAAGAAGTGGAAGATTGGAAAAATGACCAGGGAGGAGTATAAAAATATTGCTCAGGCATGCAGGAGTGAAATCAGGAAGGCCAAATCACACTTGGAGTTGCAGCAAGCAGAAGATGTTAGGAGTAACAAGAAGTGTTTCTTCAGGTATGTTAGCAACAAGAAGAAGGTCAAGGAAAGTGTGGGTCCCTTGCTGAATGAGGGAGTCAACCTACTGACAGAAGATGTGGAGAAAGCTAATGTACTCAATACTCTTTTTGCCTCTGTCTTTACAGACAAGGTGGATTCACAGACTACTGCACTGGGCAACATGGTATGGGGAGGAGGTGACCAGCCCTCTGTGGAGAAAGAAGTGGTTCAGGACTATTTAGAAAAGCTGGAAGAGCACAAGTCATGGGGTCAGACGCAACCAAGAGCGCTAAAGGAGTTTGCGGATGTGATTGCAGAGCCATTGGCCATTATCTTTGAAAACTTGTGGTGATCAGGGGAGATTCCAGATGACTGGAAAAAAGCTAATGTAGTGCCCATCATTAAAAAGGGAAGAAGGAAGATCTGGGGAACTACAGGCCAGTCAGCCTCACATCAGTCCCTGGAAAAATCATGGAGCAGGTCCTCAAGGAATCAATTCTGAAAGGAGAGGAAAGTGATCAGGAACAGTCAGCATGGATTCACCAAAGGCAAGTAATGCCTAACTAACCTAACACCTTGTATGACGAGATAACTGGCTCTGTGAATCAGGGGAAAGCAGTAGACATGTTATTCCTTGACTTTAGCAAAGCTTTTGATACTGTCTCCCACAGGATTCTTGCCAGCAAGTTAAAGAAGTATGGGATGGATCAGGATGAATGGACTATAAGGTGGATAGAAAGCCGGCTAGATTGTTGGGCTCAACTGGTAGTGATCAATGGCTCCATGTCTAGCTGGTAGCCGGTATCATGGAGTGTTCCAAGGATAGATCCTGGGGCTGGTTTTGTTCAATATCTTCATTAATGATTTGGAGGATGGTGTGGACTGCACTCTTAGAAAGTTTGCAGATGACACTAAAGTGGGAGGAGTGGTAGATATGCTGGAGGGTAGGGATAGGATACAGAGGGACCTAGATAAATTAGAGGATTGGTCCAAAAGAAATCTGATGAGGTTCAACAAGGACAAGTGCAGAGTCCTGCACTGAGGACAGAAGAATCCCATGCACTTCTACAGAGTAGGGACCGAATGGCTAGGCAGGAGTTCTGCAGAAAAGAACCTAGGGGTTATAGTGGACAAGAAGCGGGATCTGAGTCAACAGTGTGCCCTTGTTGCCAAGAAGGCTAACGGCATTTTGGGTTGTACAAGTAGGGGCATTTCCAGCAGATCGAGAGATGTGATGATTCCCCTCTATTCAGCATTGGTGAGACCTCATCTGGAATACTGTGTCCAATTTTGGGCCCCACTCTACAAGAAGGATGTGAATAAATTGGAAAGAGTCCAACAGAGGGCAACAAAAATGATTAGAGGGCTGGAGCACATGACTTAGGAGGAGAAGCTGAAGGAACTAGGATTGTTTAGTCTGCAGAAGAGAAGAATGAGGAGAGATTTGATAGCTGCTTTCAACTATCTGAAAGGGGGTTCCAAAGAGGATGGATCTAGACTGTTCTCAGTGGTAGCAGATGATAGAACAAGTAGTAATGGTCTCAAGTTGCAGTGGGGTAGGTTTAGGTTGGATATTAGAAAAAACTTTTTCACGAGGAGGGTGGTGAAGCTCTGAAATGGGTCACTTAGGGAGGTGGTGGAATCTCCTTCCTTAGAGGTTTTTAAGGTCAGGCTTGACAAAGCCCAGGCTGGGATGATTTATTTGGGGATTGGTCCAGCTTTGAGCAGGGGGCTGAACTAGATGAGCTCCTGAGATCTCTTCCAATCCTGATATTCTATGATTCTATGAAATTCTCTCCATGCATTAAGGGTCTTGGCCTGAGATGCTGATATTAGATTTTATTAAATATATTTCTAAAGAGACAAAGGAGTGAATCTGGCTTTATATAGTACAATTGAGATCAAAATTTGGCCCTGTCTTGGACCATGATCATCATATGTAACCTGGTGAGAACACATGTACATCGCTTCAAATGAGGGACTGGTATTTCTATTGTGCAATTTTATTTTGTGCCATGTTTAGTTTTCTTTATTTATTCCATTCATTGATGTCAGACTGCCTCCAAAACTTCCAAGAAAAATAAAGTTAAACATAAAAAGCTGGCATATAAAATCGGACTGTTGTGCTAACTACTGACAAACACAATCCAGAAACATCCAGAAACCCACTTAACTAATAGTATCTGACCAAGAAACTACACTGGGCTTGTGTATAAGAGATTAAGAAACTACCATCTTCTCTATGATTATCACATGATTTCACTTTGAACTTCAATCATATGATCCTCTTGCTTCAGTCTATTTTCCAGCTGCAGTCAACAGCACATCAGAGACTGTCAGAAAAGATTAGACAAGGCTCTGGAGCATTACATTTAAGTTATTTCTTTTAGTAGCTAGGGCCATTTTTGTTTAATTTGATATAATATTAGCCACATCATTTGACAGAAGGACAATCCAGAAGGTGATATTTCTATTTAAACACTTTACATATCTTCTTTGCAGTCTGTCCAGAGTTATCTAGGTGCCTGCCTGCCCTTTTTGCTGTTTAGCAAAGGAAGGATGCTTAGCCATGCCAGTTTGTGTCAAAGAGGGAATGGCACCATGCCAAAAAACTCAAATCAGATAATCATCATGAGATCTGCCACCTTGGAAGGAAAAATAAATTTTGCCTGCGGATGGATAAAATTCAATGCCGCCAAGAAAAACGCAAGCACAACTGCTTTTACCTCCAAGAAAAGTGTCTCCAGCTGCCGCATTATGGTATAAAACAAGTTCCACATGTCAGATTAGTCGTGCAGTGTAGTGCTGAAAAAAAGAAATGGCAGGCACCATCTGTATTGTTATGAATTCAGCAGTTGCCTAGAGACTTGCTGCCATTGAAAGCAGCAAGATTACTTCTCTGCTATTAAAAAGTAAACTTGACAAGACTGCTGTCATTAGGCAGGCTAACATTCTATAGCATCTCCCACAAAGCGAACACAGAACAGAAATATGCAGGAACTCGCCATCACGTGAGTAACTGCCAGAAATTATAGCAACTTTCACGTTAAATAAAAGACAGCCCTTGTACAGGGCTGAGGGGGCCTGCTAATGATTTGTGTGCATCTTTTTTAACCGATTTCGAGCACTAACTGGCTTTCATTATTTCTTATGAGGAATCCACAGCAGCTTTGAAGATGAGCAAGGGGACCACATTTATATCCTACAGTCTTGCATGCAGGACAGAAGTCTTCACCATGAAAGCAAAACAACCGCGGCACATAGCCTTGTTGTCATCACATTTAAACAGCACAGTGATTCTCAGCCTATAGTCTGTGAACCCCTGGGGGCCTGCAGACTAGGTCTAAGGGGTCTGCAAAAGACTTAGACTGAAAACCGACTGAACAGTTGAACAGAATTCAACTACATGTATAGACAATAGATTTCCAAAGGGGTCTGCACCTCCATTTGAATTTTTTGGGGGGTCTGCAAATGAAAAAGGTTGCGAACTACTGAAATAGCACTTTAAAGACTAGAGTTACCTGTCCATATTTCTGCTACTCTGGCTAGGATGACCAGATAGCCAGTGCGAAAAATTGGGACAGGGAGTGCGGGGTAATAGGAGCCCATACAAAAAAAAAGTACAAAATATCATGACTGTCCCTATGATATTGGGACATCTGGTCACCCTAACTCTGGCTGCCATGAAGTTGCAATGAACGAAACAAGGGTTAAAGGATTATGAGAAACTTGCATCAACCCTAAGTAGGAATATTTTGTATTAGTAAATATGTGTCTCTGTGTGTGAGAGAGGCGATCTGTTTGATGGCCCTCGGAACGTTCAGATGCCTCTGCCTCGTTTTTAACATCTCTGCATTCTTTAAGAACAGCATACCATGAAAGTTAAAGAACTTCTGCAGAATGGCACAGAGGTGAATAAAGGAGAACATTAGCATAATGCTGGTGCATTGCTCATTGTTAACATGCCAATTCCAGTTTTGAGCGCCGAGGGCATGTAAAGGGCAGGTAAACAGCTAAGGAATGGATACAGTGCTTTGAGTTGAGTGGCAAGATCTGTTCAGAACTTTTAAATCTTTTATAGTTGCGATACTTCAAACTCCTAAAAATGAATCAGAACATCTGACAAGCATTTCATAAAGTTCCATATACAGGCAGTTCCAAGATTTAGCACTCAGCATTTACCTTCTGATGTGCTGACAAAGGGAAAACAGTTTATGTAGAGGTCTTTGGGACCTTTTGCAACTAAACTGAACTGGTAAAATTTAGTTTTTTACTGTTTCTTTTCTCACATAAAAATTAATTTAAATACCTGGGAGGTTTTCCCAGTTTTACCACAAGCAGAAAGGGTGAAAATATGTCATCTTTGGGTCTCAAAGCCTAATATGTGCACTGTGAAAGAGGTGGGTCTGAAGGTCCACGCTGAAATACAGCTAATCATGTCCCAAAATTTCTACCCACCCAAATATTATAATAATTGCTATATTTATACTTATATTGCTTCGTCCTTTCAGTTCATCTGAAAGGATCCCAAACACTTTACAAGTGAAACATACAAGATCGCTCAGCCATAACCGAAATGAAAAATAATTGCAGCAGGTATTTGCCACAATGCAATAAAACTACACAATAGACCTCATTAGAAACCCCAGTTCTTTCCTGATCAGAAAGCTTTGGTTTTTCCAAGGGACTTTTCAGCACAAAGCAAACTGAAAAATATCCTTTCATAGACTCATAGACTTTAATGTCAGAAGGGATCATTATGATCATCTAGTCTGACCTCTTGCACAACGCAGGCCACAGAATTTTACCCACCCATTCCTGCAATATACCTTTCACCTATATCTGAGCTATTGAAGTCCTCAAATCTTGGTTTACGGACTTCAAAGTACAGAGAACCCTCCAGCAAGTGACCCATGCCCCCTGCTGCAGAGGAAGGCGAAAAACCTCCAGGGCCTCTGCCAATTTGCCGTGGAGGAAAATTCCTTCTGAACCCCAAATATGGCGATCAGCTGAACCCTGAGCATGTGGGCAAGACTCACCAGCCAGACACCCTGGAAAGAATTCTCTGTAGTATTTTAGATCCCATCCCCTCCATCATATACCACGAGGCCCCTCTATTACCATAGTCAAAGATCAATTGCCAAAATTATGTTTTCCCATCACATCATCTCCTCTATAAACTTATCAAGCTTCGTCCTGAAGCCAGATAGGTCTTTTGCCCCCACTGCTTCCCTTGGAAGGCTGTTCCAGAATTTCACTCCTACGATGGTTAGAAACCTTCATCTAATTTCGAGTCTAAACTTCCTGTTGACCAGTTCATATCCATTTGTTATTGTGGCCACATTAGTACTGAACTTAAATAATTCCTCTCCTTCCATGGTATTTATCCCTCTGATATATTTACAGAGAGTAATCATATCTCCCCTCAACCTTCTTTTTGATAGGCTATACAAGCCCAGCTCCCTGAGTCTCCCCTCATAAGATAGGTTTTCCATTCCTCGGATCATCCTAGTAGCCCTTCTCTGCACCTGTTCTAGTTTGAATTCATCCTTCTTAAACATGGGAGACCAGAACTGCACACAGTATTCCAAATGAGGTCTCACCAGTGCCTTATATAATGGTACTAATACCTCCTTATCACTACTAGAAATACCTCGCCTAATGCAACCCAAGACCGCATTAGCTTTTTTCACGGCCATATCACATTGGCGGCTCATAGTCATCTTGTGATCAACTAATACTCCAACGTCCTTCTCCTCCTCTGTTACTTCCAGTTGATGCGTCACCAGTTTATAACTAAAATTATTGTTATTAATCCCTAAGTGCATGACCTTACACTTCTCACCATTAAATTTCTTCCTATTCCTGTTACTCCAGTTTACAAGGTCATCCAGGCCCCTTTCCTTTGACTTAAAATGCCATTTTGGAAACCAAGTTTCATTTTTCTATTTTTGGTTTCTAGATTTTCAGATTTCTGTTCCCAGATCTGCTACTGACTTCTCTGTGGCCTTGGGCAAGTCATTTCACCTCCCTGTGCCTTTGTTTCCCCTCCTACCCTTGGTCTGTCTATGTAGATCAGAGTGCCCAACCCTATAGCCCAGGGATTGTACATGGCCTTCCAGAGCATTTCATAAGGCACACGGCCTGCTTCAATACAATATACAATGGCCGATTCATTAGCGTTTTGTCATCATTTATATCATTTTTGTTTACACAAGTGTGTAAATAGACACTATACATAGAAACAATCTATATAAATACATACGAAACAAGCTGAATGTAAAATATAAATCAATACCGGTAATTTTAAATCTTATTAGAATCTGTTTGGCCCACACCAAGATTGTGCTTAGGTTTATGTGGCCCTCCTATGTAATAAGGTTGGGCACCACTGATTGTAGATTGTAAGCTCTTCAGGAATGGGAATGTCTCTCATTACACGTGTGTACAATGCTTAGCACAATGGGAAGGCACGCTGATGGGAGGGCAAAGGGGGCAATTGCCCAGGGGCCCACGTGATTTAAAAGAGCCTGAGGGGACCCTGGCCACTGCCACCGGCAGCGCAGCAGGAATAAGGCAAGTGTCCTGCAGCCACAGGTTAGGAAGGGGGGTCTCCATGCGCTGCCCCTGCCCCATGCACCAACTCTGCAGCATCCATTGGCCAGGAACTGCAGCCAATTGGAGCTGAGGGTGGTGCCTGTGAGCTGCGGCACGTGGAGAGCCCCTGGGCCTCCCACCTAGGAGTCACTAACAAAGGGGTGTGCGGGTCCCTTTCGGGAGTTGTCAAAGATAAGTGATGACCCTCTGATCACCTCCTGTACCCCAACCTCTGCCCCGGCCTAGAGCCTGCACCCAAACCCAAACTTCCTCCCAGAACTTGACTCCTCACGCCCTCCAGCACCCAAACTCCCTCCCAGAGCCCGACTCCTCACTCCCTCCGGCACCCAAATTCCCTCCCTGAGCCCGACTCCTGACCCCCTCCCACACCCAAAATCCCTCTCAGAGCCCAACTCCTCACCCCCTCCGGCACCCCAACCTCTTGCCCCAGCCTGGTGAAAGCAAGTGAGGGTGGGGGAGACTAAGCGATGGAAAGAGGGGGGATGGAGTGAGCAGGGGGAGGGGTGTCAGAGAAGGGGGGCAGGGGTGTAGCCTTAGGGAAGGGGAGGGATAAGGGTCTTTGGGTTTGTGTCATTAGACAGTTGACAACCGTACTGGGCAGGCATGTGGAAGCCCTGGCCACCCCAGAAAAGTGCGCCCAGTAGCACAGCTGGCAGCTCACTGAGCACCAGCCAGCGCAGGTGCAGCACTGCCCAAATGTCAGGCGAGCCGCATCCACGCAGGCGTGGCTTGTGGGGCCCATTGACTGTTCTGCTCTGGGGCCCGGAATTGCTGTGGATGGGCCTGACAGCGGGGTCCTGATCTCTGGTGGACCCTGTTGTGCTACTCATGCTAACAACAATAATGCCTCCTATTTAGTCTTTTTTTTTTTAGCTACTGTCATCTTAGCAGATACGTCTTATTATAAAAATCTTAAAATGCGTCCAAACAGTTTGCAGTTGAAGCAGTGCCACCTTAGGCGGTGAAGCCAAAAAAAATTCCCTGCCGCTGAGGGCTGCTGCAGAAATGCCCCCAAAGAGGGGAGGAGCCAGGGGCGGCACAAAAAAAAAATCAACTCATAGAGCTGCTGCTTAAATGCCGCCGCCGGACAAAGCAGTGAAGTGGGTATGGCTGCCAAAATGCTGCCGAAAGCTGCAGAGCACTGTCCCAATTATGGACGGCGCACCACCCCCCAGTGTTCCTGGGAGGAGCTGCTGCCGAAATGCCACCGAGGGCAGCAAATCGTGCAAATCGTGCTGCCCTAGGCAACCGCCTAGGTCATCTAGTGCTTGCGCCAGCCCTGAGTTGAAGAATCACAACTGCTAGGGCAGGGGTGGCCCCTGCTACCAGACTGTCAGGCTGATGAAAAAAATTGAGGTGGAGGAGAGAGACAAAAACTCCTAGTTGATGGTTTTGCTTTTAGCTGAAAGCTTTAGAAAAAAGTGCTAATATCTATCAGCTTAAAGTTTAACTCTACAAAGCTTTAGTCACGTGAATTTTCCACACTTGGGTGAGTAGTCAAGGACTTTCATATTGTGAATATCTATGCTAGAAACATTCATACCCATAATGCAGCAATGATGCAGCTGCACTGTGCTAAGCCAACAGTATAACAGAACCCAGGCATTTTTACTACTAATCTCATTGTGACATGGTGTTAAAAATTCCTGAATCCTGTCTAACAATCCTATTACATCCTTGATGGTTGTTGCTGCAATACAGGTACTTATTTTCCTAGAGCAGACAAGGCAATTTAGATAGGGAGGCTGACATATCTGTTCAAGTCCATTATATTCTTAAAAAATTAGAGATTCACAACAAAAATCTGGCAGAGTGAAAATAAATGCTTCTGCCCCTTCCTTGATTTGAGTTAATGTACACAGAGAAGCAATTAAAAAAGACTTAACTTAAATTGGTTTTCCAAATGAATGATGGCTTGGATAATGCTAGCTGGATATATAACGTTTATCCCTTGGGTTAATGATCACACTCTTCCAATTCTCTTTAATCCCATTACAAAGTTAATAAATATTTCTTTTATACCAGCATTGTTTAAAAAAAAACAAGATTAAAATGTAGAGTACTGTTTTGAGAAAGCTGCTGTCTCTGGAAAACTTAAGTGTCATATCTAACCTTTGTATTAAAGCAGCTAATAAAATTTCATCTGATCCCAAGATTTTTCATTGAGCAGATCTTTGATAGTTCAGTTCTAAATACTGTCAAAGTGCAGAATGAATCTGAATGTGTCACTCTCTGGATCCATGGAGTCTATGTGGCAAATCATGCAGTGCTACTGTGAGAGATCAGGGCTTATACAGAGCACCTAACAAAATGGGGCACTGATCAAAATTTTCTCCGCCACATGCTACTGTAACATGAATATTAGTCCTATGCAGAGCAACAATAACTCCTACATGTAGACTTCCAATTATAATAATTCTTGTAACCTTTAATGAAGAGCTTTAACACCTCCATTGTTTGCAGCAGGCCTTTGATGTCTTTGGGTCAGAGAAGGGCCCTTTGCTGGACTCCTAATATATAATTTAGCCTCGCTATCTGCCAAATATACTAGAGAAATACTTATTGCAAATGATACCCTTAAAGGACCCCAAATTATATAAGTTATAAGTCAGGCCCATTTTCATCCTTAATAACAGGGCATGGACAGGAATTAGGCCATCATGAGATGCATTGTATGGGTCAGACAGAGAAATTTCTGTATGGTTTGTTCTGTACCTCATGCATAAAAACACCAGGCTCATGCTGCCTGTTCTTTCTTTCAATATCTTTAGCCCAATACAGAAAATACCCAAATACTAACACAACATTTAACCTTTTGCATATATTTAAAATTCCCCATGTTAAAATACCATCAGAACACAATAAATTTTTGTTTCATCCACTGACAATCAACAAAGCTTATTTTGTTCCCTGAACTACGCTTATCAGCTGATACCAAAGTGGACAGCACAACAAAAAACAGAGAACAATACAACCAGACACAGAACGTTTTTGATTGCTGCTATCCTGACTGACTCTTTATTAAAACTTCAGGTTAGAATAGATTAAAATTTTACTTTAATTGGACTCATTGAAAAATTTGACAAGAACAAGAAGACAGAACATTCAATGAGCAACAAAATACTGTTTACGTATCAACTCCCCTAAAGTAAATCACACTTAAGGCTAACATACCCAAGTTCAAATTCTATCCTCACATCTGATGGAGGAAAAAACCAGAAAAATATCTCCCCAAAATTGAAACATTTCTGACCGACTTACGAGGAAAGATTACATGTATTACATATATAGAGACACTAAACAATGTTATAGGGAACATAAAAGTGTATTAATAACTTGAGCTTAAACATCAAGAAGAAAAAGGAATTTAAGTGTGTATATGGATGTCACTAGAATTAATGGAAACATTTAAACTAAATAATATGAAAACCTTTGGAATTTCACACTTGGGACATAATACTAACACCAATATTGAAAATGTACAATAGAGAACAAAGAATCCTGCATTGGCAGAAGAATAGACTACATGACCTAATAGGTCTTTTCCATCTCTTTAGTTCTGTGACCCTATATATGGGTGTTTTATACTTTAAATAAGTGCTCTAACACTCATATACAGAAAACACGGACCAAACTGAAATGTTTAAAGTTGATTTATAAAACCCTGAGAATTGTCAGTGAAATGTAAACATACATGTTAACTATTCCAACTCTGGTGCACCACTGTAAGTGTTATTCGTGCTGAAATGCTGAGAGGAAAAAAATACAGCACACACAAGATAAGAACAAAACAAAATGAGAGCAAATTCACTCTGCATGACCAACACTGCCGGGCGCCATGTTACATTTATGAACATATAATCCAGTGTGGCTCATCTAGTCTACTGTCAAACTGCAGAAAGCTAAAATGGCAAGAACAAAACTAAAACAGGCCAGAGACAGAGCAATAAAGAATCTCAAACCTTTGGGAATGTACGTCTCTTTGTGCAGACTTCTGACACTGAGGCAGCACGTTACACCATCATATGTGACTAGAACACAGGGTTTTAGCTCATAACCTGACATGATTTGATTCAAGTGCACATTTTTTATTTTAGAAGAAATAATGTTATCTGCCAAATTTTATACATTTTCTAAGTCGCATGGTTAGCTGTTCAGACAACTGGAGGTACAGAATTGTACCTTCTCCCAGTCTAACCTCCAGGGCAGGGGAACAGGGCCAGTGCAAGGATATTTTGCGTCCTAGTAAAACTAGTAAACTTAGCATTATAAACAGCCTGTCAGAATGGGTAATGGCTGCACGCAACAAGAAAAATGACATCTCTCACACGTACACTCACTCACTATCCCCGTAGTGGGGGCAGTTTCCATGTTTGGTAACTATAATGCCTCATGGCGCCTGTTTGTCTCTGCACTGACCAGTGGCTCCAGGTGAGCACTTCTCATAGAAATCCGGAGATGGATAAACTGCCCCAAGAAATTTAAAGATGTCCTGGGCCCAGGGGTGAAAGTAGACTGAGGGACTTACCGGTACGGCGCTGGGCTGGGGCTGGCTCTGGCCACAAGAAGGGGGGTTGCCTCATGTGGAAGGGGCGGGGCTGGGAGGTCAGAGTGCC
Organism: Dermatemys mawii; assembly: GCA_007922305.1. Taxonomy (NCBI): domain Eukaryota; kingdom Metazoa; phylum Chordata; order Testudines; family Dermatemydidae; genus Dermatemys; species Dermatemys mawii. The sequence continues at coordinate 22,216,584 of ML677326.1, forward strand.
TTCCCCAGCTCCCCTTTTCCCCACCGGGGGAGCAGCCGCAGCTGGAGGCTCCGCAGTGGTTTAAAGGGCCGGCAGTGAGGACGGTAGCGACGGCTGAGCCCTGGGCCCTTTAAATAGCTTCCGGAGCCTGCCGCTACCGGTCTGAGGGCTATTTAAAGGGCCTGGAGCTCACCTGCTTCTACTGCCCTGGCCCTTTAAATAGCCGCCAGAGCCCTGGGGAAGCAGCGGCGGGGCTCCAGCGACTATTTAAAGGAATTTAAAGGACCGGGGCAGCAGAGGTATCTGGAGCCCTGGGCCCTTTAAATAGCTCCCCCCGCTGCTACCCCAGGGCTCTGGGGGCTATTTAAAGGGCTCGGGGCTCCCCAGCTTCTACCACCCCAGTCCTTTAAATAGCCACCCTAGCCTTGGGGAAGCAGCGGCTATTTAAAGGACCGGGATGGCAGCAGGGTCGGTGCATGGATATTTTGCTCCCTAGGTTAAACTTCCACCTTGCACCACTGCTTTTTGGGGCCCCCAGATCTTGGCGCCTTAGGCGGTCGCCTAGTTTGCCAAGATTTGGGGGTTGCTCCAACCTTGAAGGGGCATATGAAAACTCAGTAAAGTTCTTCATGCAAGGTTTCATTCAATCTTTTCTTCAAGAAGTCTGGGATCTGCTGCCCTTCCCTACAAACATACACAGAAATATTAGGGATTCAACTCCTATATAACATGAAAGTTGGGGAACAGCCAGAGGCAAAAAGCCATTCACACAGAGGTCCTTTGTCTCCATGCTAGTGTAACACCGACAGACCCCGGTCGTCGGCAGATGGAATCTAACCTGGGACCTATGGAGCTTAGTGCATGAGCTTCTACTGCATGAGCTAAAAGCCGCACGGCTGTTAGCTAAGACTGCAGAGCAGACTCATTGATCTCTTTCTCTTAGTGGTTTTAGTGCCACTTGATGGGACAGAACACCATACCCAGGAGAGTTGTGTGGGCTACATACTTCCCCTAGCTGAGAAAGCACGTCCCGAGCTTCAGAGACTTCCCAGTTCAATTCCCAGATGATCCCCTACTTGTAATACTGAGAAACCCCGGTTGTCGGCAGGCAGGATCAAATTGAGGACCTCTGCATCTTAGTGCATGGAGCCTCTACTGCATGATCATGGAGAGCCTGGGCACGAGGAACAATGCTGTTCTGAAGAAGTCAGAGTCATGTTTGTTCAGTCTTTGGTTCTATCCTCCACTTCATTTACACAAACACCCTCTAATATTCCAGGGGTGACTGTTCCATCAAAGTATAGAGAGGGATTATCATCTCCTTGCTCTGTTCTGTGGCACTTCTGAAAACTGCATTGGTTTCTTTTCTGCCATACCTGTATTTTGCACACCAGGCCTTGAGATCATATGTAGAATAGCACTAATAGAAGGGTCCTTTCTTCAAGAGAAGATTAAGGTGATCTCCTACCAAACAGAAACAATGTTCTTTAAAGGAATTCTATATAGAATTGTTCCTTCTGTTCCACCATATTCCCTTTGTACTGAGAAAAAAAATCTGCCCATTTGAACTTTATGTTAGGGATTGCATCACATCCCAAGCCAATGAACATAACAGCAAATCCTAATCATTGAGGAAAGGGAGGGCTGGCAACAGAAAGGCTTTCACAGGAAAAGCCAGTTTGTCGTTTTCTCACTGGGAAGGAGGAAAACAAGACATTTCTAAAGAAAAAAGATCCAGGAGCCTATTCATTATAGGTCTTGCCCTTTTCTTTCATGATACAGTTGTACTTCTCTATCATTGCTTCCTTCAAAGTCCTGAGCAAGTCTTTCAAACGTTTAGTTGCAAAATGTGCCCTGCTGCTCTCCCAGCCAATGCAGAAGATTTAATAAATAAAACATACAGATAGAGGTGGAGATATTTTTCATGCAGAATCTTTTTTTCACTAAAAAGTTCAAACTTTCAGGTCAACCAAAACCATTCTTAGACTGAAGTCAATTCTGGCAAATTATTTCATTTAAAAAAAGGAAAAAAAAATTCACAAGTGTCAAAAGAGTTCAATTTTGGCATTTCTGAAACACAACATTTTGACATTTCATTTTGGAGAGGTATTTTGTTTCAGAATTTCCTTCAATTTTATTTTTAAAAAATTTAAAACATTTTATAAACCTTGAAAACTTTTGTTTTGGGTTGAAAAGAATATTGCGATAGGCATGAAACTAAACTTTATTTAGCAATTTTGCTGAAATAAATATTGTTTTCTGTACCAAACCACAAAAAAAAAGAAGAGGAAAAAAAGGTATTAGCACAACTTTATGCAAGTGACTAATTCTCCTCTCACTTACACTCACACCGAAATGAGTCAGCTGGGCCCAGTCTACCACATATCAGTCTGTGGTCCTACTGTAGCCAGCACCAGGCACTGGAAGCTGCCTGAACAACTGAGAGCCACCCTGCTTCTGCTCATAGCCTGACTTCTGGTGTTTGACCTGTGGTTCTGAGCTCAAGTTCGTCTCCTGCTTCTGATCTCCTGGTATCCTGACCCAGCTGACTCATGATTGTGAACTCTGGCTGTGATACTCTATAGGTAGGAAACACTAGAATTAAGGTTGTCTGTGCACCCTTCTCCATAACATTAGGGTAATAAATGTGACCTCATTTTCTTATTTCTCTTTTGTAGTGTTAGACACATTTCCTGCTGTAAACCTTATACCTTTTTCTTTTGCATGTCAAAGTATTTTCCACCATCTTTCTTTTGTTTCAGGTAATCAATAACTATATTATCTTTTTGCATATTTCTTTCTCTGGTCACTGATGTATAAAGTGAACGAAATTAATCCAAAAGCCTATTTTGAGCAAACACCACTGCGGCACTTCACTTCACATTGAAAGTCCTTGTGGTACGTAGTGTAGAATGGAAGTTTCAAAGCTTGTTCTTTATGAACTCAACTCTGATTATTTCCAGTACTAAACTACCTTAAAAGCTTTTCAGTACAGAATATTATGCCTATAAATTCCTCAGATGCAGGGGGGGATTTAGCTGTTTTTTTCAGAAGTATTAAAGCCCATTTGTCATTCAAGTGAATCAGTGTTTGGTATGATTAAATTAGAAAACTAGATTTCTGAAGCTATCCCCTGGTCTGGCCAAATATCATAATTGGAGCTGAACAGGAAAAGGTAACTCTGCTTCCAGAGAGGATTCTGATGTGTTGAAATTTGGTTTAATTCCAATTTGGAACAAAGCTCCAAAATTTAAAAATTCCATTTGAAAGGGAATGGAACCTTTGCCTTGTGGCAGTCCATGTAGCAGTCTGCCCCCAAGCAATGGATCCCCTAAGCCTGGGATCCTCCCAACTCAGAGACAGTCCACCTGATCCTGCATACAACCACCGCAGGAGCAGAGGAGTACACAAGTGAACTTTTATCCATCTTTGCACTTGAAACCTGATTTGCACTGTCTGCAATTTGTCTAGACCCAAGGATCCGGCCCCTTATGCCAACTATTGTCACTTTTAGGAGCACCGCTCTTCCCTGCTAACCTCTTTGTCCTTATAGCATATTTTATTACGCAACCATTTGAAACGCTTGTGCAATCTGCCTTTCATTCTCCAGCTTTCATTTCCTTATCAGTATTTATACCCTTAACTCCAGTACCTCATTCTTTACACAATGCATGTCCATCTTTCTAATCCTTGATTACTTTTTGCACTCTCTTATTCACAGTGACCTTTTTAACTCCTAGTGTATTTATTGTTAGATGTCACTCATAACCCTTGGGCATATAGCCATTTATCTTTCAACACGTCCTACTCCCTCCCTCTTTCCACCCTCCCCATCCATTTAATTTTCATTTGGCATTCCCACTGTTTTTCCAAATACTGCTCTGCAGAATGCTAGCATCTTAAATGAAAGAGCTATCTATTGCTTAGCTACTTCTGCACTGTTAAGTTTCCAGTTGTTGCAATTCCTTAGAGAAAGAGCAGCCAGATGCTTTCAATCTGAATGACTTACGTTAGAGTAATGAAAACAACAATAAGAAAATCATAAAAGAACACTAGAGCACAATGCATGTACCTCCTCTGAAACCGGCTGCAGTAATTCTGATAACAAAATGTTGGCTCTGTCTGGGTACAAGATGAATTGTCAGACATTTAAAGTTGTAATACTCTCCCATCCCCCCAAAAAGAAAAAAAAAACAAAAATGCCAAGCTACATATGCCACACCAGGCATATCTTCTGTCAGAGAAAACTAAGTCAAGAATTTCTCCCTTCTAGAGATGATCTGAACCAAATCCCGGGATCCCTATCAATCCTGATATTTGAGGTTCCGAACTTCACAATTAGGGCCCATCTTGACTCCCTTCCTGTTTCTCCTTCTTCCATCCAGATCATTGAGGGAAGCCGTCATGCACAAGTTTATAAGTCATACTGATCAATACTTTAAACATAGCTTGTTCCATTTTACATCTGGATAGCTGAAATCTGCTCCTAAACTGCTGTTTTCAAAATTCTCATTGTCCATAATTCCCTTTAGACTGAAGTCTGGGTGAAAATAGGTGTACAAGAATCCTGCTTTTGCTACATTAATACAGACCCAGAAGCTAACCTGGATGCAGTTTCATACAGTGCCTTATTTGCATATTTTCTTTGCCAGGGACTGGAGAAGCAATTTATTGGGGATGTGTCATGGTGAGGTTAATGCCTATCTGATCAAACTATGATTTAGGAGCTGTGCCAAAGAACACTGTATAGGCATTGGATGCAAAGGACTTGCAAACCGGGAACCCCAGTAGCTTTGGGGCACTCTGGAGTGGAGTACAGCGATTGTTCCTTACTCAGTTGCCATTTGCCCCTTCTGCAGAAGAGGTGATGAAATTTGGCCCCTATACACAGCTAGGGCTGGGGTCGGCGGGCCGGCACGGGTGGGGCTGCTCCAGATGGATTTTCCCCCTCTAACAAAGAGGTCATGCATGATGGAAATTCTCAGGGCACACATGCTATTTCTGCAGGAAATTTCATACCCTAAATATGCCCTTCATTATTATTTTATAAATCATTCGGCAATTGTCTCCATTGTTTTCATTCATGGTCTGATGAAATAAATTAGCTTTACACTGGAAGAAGCATCATGAGTTTGCAGCTTCTATTTCTTTCCTGTATTCTTTTAAAGCTCTCATTCTGTACAACAGGGATCTTTTCCCTCAAATCAGTTATCAGTAAGTTCATGTGGGGGTAAAGCTCTGTATAAGAGAGAGGAAACAGGAAATGCAGTTTAAGTAGGACACAATTCCCTACAAGTTAAAATAGAAGTCTAAATTTAAGTGCCCAAATAAGTGACCTGATTTTCAAAGTACCGAGCACCCAACAACTCTCACTTAGGTCACTGGGAGATGTGGAGCACTCAGGGTTTTTTTTAATAATCAGGCCACTTACTTAGGTGTCTAATTACAGACTCAGGAGCCTACTTTTACATACAATCTGCATCTCTAATGTATAAGTTAAGTGTGATCTGCTGCCAGATCATGGAAATATATTTCCAAAATTAAGACAAGGATTTCACACTTCCTCAACTGTACTGAAAAAAATATGCAAATAAACTGGATTTAATGGAGTTGTGTCTGCAGCTGTCTTTTGAGACTTTAACTTCTCATTAAATCTCCTTACGCAAAATGCCTTGATCGTACACACCCACAATGTGGCACACACATGCAATGGAAGTTGGCAGGGACAGGGGCACAGTTAAGGTTATATGATGTTCAGGATCAGAGGGGTAGCCGTGTTATTCTGGATCAGCAAAAGCGACAAAGAGTCCTGTGGCACCTTATAGACTAACAGATGTATTAGAGCATAAGCTTTCTTGGGTGAATACCCATTTTGTCGAATGCAGCCAGTGAAGTGGGTATTCACCCACAGAAGCTTATGCTCTAATACATCTGTTAGTCGATAAGATGCCACAGGACTCTTTGTCGCTTTAAGGTTATATGAGTGATTTTAACTGTGCAAGCTTTAAATGGTTGGAGGATTTTTTGTTTGCTTTGAATGTAACCTTAGTTTTAAATCATGAGGCTAGTGTTTTGGGGGTTGGGTTACTTTAAAACTGGTGTTCTCGCAAGGATTTTTTCCTTAAATAATTGATAAAGGTTTATAACCTTAACTCCAGCTTAATGAAGATTTTTGCATGGGAGTAATAATAAAGAGTCCCTGTCAAAAACCAAAGTTGAAAATAATTGTCATTCAAATGCTGTCGTTCCTGGGTATGTATAAACTATTGTCTTCCAAGATCCAAGGAAAAAAATCTATGTTGGCAAATCATTTGATATAATGTCTATATACATGTGAAGGGATTTGTTTTAACAGCATACCAATGAGGTGTAACTTGCAATCAGGTGTGACTTGTTTAACAAATTAGCAATATGTTTCCCTAATAGGAAATGTGTTCCTTTATATTCTGCATTGAGGATTTGCAGTTACTTTAAAAAAAAATCTACAGAGACTTCCAACATAATTAAGGTTACATTTACTTTGAAATTCATGACCTCTGCATAAAATCACACTGGCAACATTGTACATCTGGAATATTACACTTTCATTAAATTTATATGCCTTTTTGTTAAAGGTAACTCATTCTACCTGAACAATTAAATGAAAATCCATTGAACTATTAGAAACAACTCTATCTCATTTTGTTTTTTAAAAACAAATCAGATGTTGTATCTTTTTCCTGCTTGAACTGTAAATTCTTTTGAAGAGGAAAAGGAATATGAGGTTAGGCAGATCCTCATAGTTCATTTCATGCTAAGATGCTGAACTGTTCTTATTTCCCATTTCCACAAATCACCACAGTATTTTTCAACTTGCCACAAGTGGATACTTTCTGTAGTAGGCTGGAGTAATCAATGATCTGCTTTCTATGCTAATTTGGCAAAGTAATGTGACATTTCCTTCCCTATGCATCCAGCAGAGATGTATTCTGCTTTGATAGCCTCACAACTGATTGGTTACTTTGGCCTTGGTTACACTGGCACTTTATAGCGCTATAAAGCCCCCAGGAGCACTATAACCTCCTCCCCATCCACACTGGCAAGGCATGTAAAGCGCTATAACCGCGGAGTTATAGCGCTCCTGGTAATCCACCTCCACATGGGGAATAAGGGCTGTAGCGCAGCTGCTGTAGCGCTACAGCAAGAATGTGGACACCCACTGTGCTACAAGTGATCTCTTGAGATGCCTAGAGCCATTTAAGGCAACTGACGTCTCTTCCCTTTGTTTTGAACTCGGCTGGAGGAATGCGGAAGTACCTCTTTAGAGTTTCTCTCTTAACTCGGCAGATAAGCAATGCAAATGTTTAAGGAGGAAGCCTGTGTGAAAACAAAGCCTTCTGTGAACGGAGGCTCGCTGACAGGCTTTCAGAAGAACAGAAAAACCACTGTCTCTCTCACTCCACATACACACAACGCGTCCCCCTCGTTTAAAAAGCATGTGGCACCCAGCTGAATGCTGGGATACCTGCCTTAATGCGCTGCTCTTAATGCCACATTAAGTGCCCCAAATGTGGCCATGCTATACCTCTGGCGCGTCTGAGTGTGGACATACAATAGCGCTATACATATTGCTGTATAAGGGGACCGCTATAACCAATAGCGCTATAATCTTGTAAGTGTAACCATACCCTTTATTTGTCTTTGGTTACTTTATTGTCTCCTTCTGTTCTTAAGTATTCCAAAGCTGCAGAGATGTTGGATGGGGACTTGTAGAAGGACAGTGCTGGGGCTCATCCCTCTGTGGGGCGGGGGGGCACCACACCGCCTCGCCTTCTTCGCTCTGCCTGGTTGGGGAGTACCTGGCATGCAGCTCAAGGGCTCCGAGCAGTCTGAACAGCAATAGTTCAGTAAGCCCAGGCCCTGAGGCAGGGCAGGGCAACAAACATACACAAGAGTCAAGGCTCAGGCCCTTAAGCAGGGGCTCAGCAGCACCGGACAGGTAGCACTGGTGTCTGGTAGAGGGGGAGACTGCCACCCACGAGTAAGGGTGGCAGGGGGGATGCAGGCCCGCCCACTCCACTGTGTCCCAGCCCGGGGCCCTAGCAACAGCAAAAGATCTGCTGCAGTCAGTGGAGATCCTGACCGCAACACACTGACATTGGTTCTTAGTCTCCCCTGGGGCTGCTTCCAGACTCCCCCTAACATGGTACCTGGTCGGAGGCCATGTCCTCCATGGGCTCCTCGGAATCGCTGTCGGGGGACAGAGGCCGCAGCTCCTCAGGGTATCTAGCAGGTGGTAAGCACGGCCCGTCCTCCTCCGGGTAGCTGGCTTGGGGTAGGCTGGGCAGCTCTTCGGGGTAGCGTGCACTGGGGAAGCTCGGCCAGTCCTCCTCTGGGTAGCGGGCGCAGGGTAGGTTCGGCCAGTTCACGGGCTCAGGCTGGGTCGTGGAGGCTTCCCGCTCAGGAGCTCCACCAGTAGCGTCTGGCTCCTCTGGTGGCTGCCTCCAAAGTGAGCTCTGGGGCTGGGTTTTTATACTTCTGGTTGTGCTCCTTGACCTCTGGGGGGCAGGTGCAGGATTCTCTAGCTCCGCCTGTTTTGGTCTCTGGGGAGGCTTGTCCCTCTGCGAGGTGGTGGGGCACCACACCGCCTTGCTACAGGACTGGAAAAGCTTTTTGTGGAATGTTATTTTACAAGGCTTGTAAAATGTTGCTGCTGTTACTTTGTCTCTGCTGAGAAGGGGAGATGTTGCATTTGTGAGTCTTTTAATAGTTAAAAGACTCACAAATGCAACATCTCCCCTTCTCAGCAAAATTAGAGCTATGTGATGGAATTTTAAAAGTTTTCAGGAGGAGGAAGGAAGTGATCAATAAAAAGGCATCAGTAAAAGCTTCTTTTCAAACTTTCCTCACATCCTAAAAAAGCTGCATTTCACTTGTTCTTATGAAACCTCTCTATCCAAATGCATGTAGATTTTATGAAGAACTACCTCAGTTTCAGGCAAAATGTTTGAGCTGTTCTTTGAAAACAATACAACTTATATAGAATTGTTTGTAAAATACACTTTGCAGGGACACTGAGGGAGTTTATTATTGTTATTTGTATTATCATAGAGCCTGGAAGCCCCAGTCATGAACTTGGAGCCCATTGTGCTAGATGTTGTATAAACACAGGATAAAAAGAGTCCCTGTCCCAAAGCTGCAGTATGATACAATACAATCTAAGATGAGACAACAGATACATGGGGAAGTACCATGGTCCATATAAAAGCCTAATGCACATAAAGGCAGTGGTCTCAGCACAGTAGCAGTCTACCTATTGTCAGTGGTGCTTTAGGCCTTATGGCAAAGGAGACTTGTAAGGAGGGTTTTGTGGGAGGACAATGAGTTACTTATGTGGCTGTTTACAGGGATCTTGTCCCTGGCAGGAGGAACAGCATAAGAGAAAGCACGAAAGTGATTGTTTGAAAATTTAAGAAGAAAAATTAAGTCAGAAGGAACCAAGAGAGAATCTCACAAACTCTCCAATGGTTTTTGCTCATAAGACATTCTAAGTTCATCCCCCACAAAATCTTTTAGCAATGATTATTTTTATTTTCTCAGTTACCTCACAGGAATGAGAGGGAAGATAGAAGATCAATCAGATTATCCAGTCCATCTCCCTGACTGTGTGGAGTTTTGTCTGGTTTAGTTTTAATGGGGCTCCCACCATTTTCCTTGAGGCACCAGCCTAGTGTTTATTAAGGGCAGGAAAATTTTCATGGTGTTTGTTCAAAATATTTCTTTTCTTAACTGAATCCATTACTCCTAATTATGCCCTCACACAGCACACTAAATTTCTCCTCTCCTCCTTGGTGTTTACACCCTTCAGATATTTGTAGGCTCACAACTCCACTGTAAGACTCTTTAGTTCCCAAGCTCTTTCCATCTTTCTTCATAAATCGATACTTCCATCCCACAGTTTTTCTCTAAACTCCTCCCAGCTCATCAATATCATTCCACTAATTAAGTGCCCAGAACTGAACACAATATTCCAGGTGCCTTCCTGCTTTTTATAAAGGTTAAATATTATATCTTTAATTTCCTTTGAATGAGCCTATATGACATTGTATATAACAATTTACTTGTTTGATTTGGACACTTCTTTGGGAGAAAAAAATGAAAGATCATAAAGGCATCACATGAAATGTTTGCAGTGAAAACTCAAGAAATGTGGCCAATTTTGGCTTTCAGGGAAAAAGAAAAAATCAGACTATGTTCAAACAGTTCACTAAGGCTCATGAACCTTTCCTGTGAATCCACCTAGTTTCAAGGATACCTAGGGTTCATTTAGAATACTGTATAAAATTGTATAAAATGCATGGCTCCAACACAAAAGCAAGTGAAATGTGGTTTATGTTGGTTCCCTTTCACTTTGAAATTGAGTTTGTTCAAAGCCAAATCTTAGAGCAAAACTCCGGGGGGTGACATGGACTGAAACCAAGAAATGTTCCCACAAAGCCAAAGACAATGTACAAGATTCTTCTCTCTTTACGACTTCATAGTAGAATGCCCAGTATTACAAACAAAAGGGTAATACTGAAAGATAATCCAAGTCCAATCTATATTATTTAGTTTAAATTCAAGCACACACAGTGTAAATTTAAAATAACCTCCAGGATTTAAAACAAAACAAAACAAAACAAAACAAAAAGAGAGCATTGTTCCCAGAATCCATTCCCACTACAGAGCCAGTGTCTGGACAGCAGAGTGAACACAACTGCTTCTGATATCAAAAAATGGTGAAGGTTTATTCCAGCCCAACAGAAATCTATCAGAGAATGTTGTATATTATTAAATCCTTCTAGAGCAGGAGCTCCTCTAATTATAGTATTCCACTGATATTATGAATATTTATCAATCTAGGACCAAATGCTGTTTTCAAATACACAGAAGTAACTCCATTGACATCACCGGGAGTTGTGCACACATAAATGAGATTACAGTTTGATCCACAGTATCTGAACATTACATGCCATATGCTGCCTTATCTGTGCACTAAAAACTCACTGGTGACTGAGGCTGGTCTGTACTGTGTAACAGATATATAAGTATGATTATTAAAATCCAAAACATACTCTCAAAATAATAACAATGTGCCTTAAACCCATAAAAGCAAGAAAGTTCTGAGAAGAAATTGCTGTAGCACCTTTATCCAAACTCTACTGTATGTGATGGCAGGTCCAACCCTACATGATGGGGCCTTTCTGCTGTAACCTCCATTGTCCATAACTACCATTGTTTAGAACTCCCATTGCTTAGCACCTGGGTCAGCAGCACGGAAGTGGTCTGATTGTCAGAGATGCTGAGCAGTCACTGCATCAACTGAAGGTTTCAATGGTGGTGCAAGGTTCTCTGACCATCAGACCATTACTATACAGCCTTTTATCTTGAGTGGTTCATTATAAATTAATTGCAATATCAGGATTCAAATGTTGCACAAAATAGTTACACACATCTACCTAACACATTCAACCCATAAAGGTGGAACATGCTCATATTGATAGCGTTTAACTTCATTATTTCATCAGAGTGTTCTGCATAGATATACATTTACTGTAGCTCATTTGCCTCCATGTTTACATCGCACATAACTTCAAAGGCTTGATTTTGACATGCTTTTATGTAGCTGCATACCAGTGTTGTTTCTGCAGATACATACTGACAATGTTTTGTTTATACTGACATCCTAATATCTTCTCCATAAACTGGAAATGAAATCTGGCTGTTGTCTTGACATTTTACCATAATTTATATAGATTTACAATGACAATTTTGTTTAATCTTAAACATCATAATGTCTTTGTCTTCAATGGACAATGTGGAATAATCAATTAAATTAAGTTCCATTACAGTGAATGAGGGGTAAGTGTGTGTGTGTGTGTGTGTGTGTGTGTGTGTGTGTGTGTGTGTGTGTGTGTGTGT
>ML677326.1:22228512-22350736 GCA_007922305.1 Dermatemys mawii
TGTGTGTGTGTGTGTGTGTGTGTGTGTGTGTGTGTGTGTGTGTGTGTACGTACGTATTATATACATAAAAGAGAGAGGGACTACAGAGAGCCATGTGGCATATAGGGCACTCTCCTCACCTAAGCAATGCCTCTTCATCTACACTACTATTAATACCTGTGCTAGCTGGGTGTGCAGTGTTTGTACTCTACATGTCATTGTAAGTGTAGACAGATCCATAGTTCAGAGTGTATCCATTGACAAATGTACAGTTAGCAAGCTAGTAGAAGATAAAATGTGAATAATAAACTAAATTAAACCCTGGTGTAACTTCACTCACCTTACTGGAGTTACACTGTGATAAATTCATCCCTGCTATATTTCAGTGGACGGTCCAAAAGTTTCAAACCTAGGGTAACTTCTTTGTGTAAGGAGTGGTGAATCAGGCTGCTTCTCACATATGTTTAATCTGGATTCAGGAAGCCAATGAATTCTGATTTCAAATTACTGTTTTTAATTTGCTTTTGAAGACCTTTTAGAATTTCAAAAAGTGCTGCATGATCAGTCAGCATCATGACACACTAATGAGCACTGAATTATGCATTTCTGTCAAAACAGGCGAGTTAAAATGTTGGCTGCTGGGTTTTTGCAGCCACCGGCCTAATTTTGGCAACATGAAGAGGGGTGCCTGCAAGGAGGTCCAACAAGCGGTCTGCAAAAATAGGCCCTTAAATCTTAAACAAAAGACAAAGCGTTCAGTTTCAATGGCACGACTACAAAACGAGTTCTCAAAAGCCTTGCAAAAAGCTTTATTTAAAATGTTTATTTTAAAGGTTTCTTTACAAGCTTCACGGTGATAACAAATAGACCTTGAAATGAAATGAAAATGAAGGTTCCTGTGATATTGTTAATCTCTTCAAGCCATAGACCCTCTGATTTGCAGGTCCCTATGCAAAGCAAGGCACTCTAATGCTATCATGAACTCCTTACTCATCTCTGTATACCCCTGACAATCCTAAACTGTATTTTGCCTGATCATTCTGAACAAGCTGGAAATGATGCTGGTGAGCTGGGAAAACAACTGGAAGATACAGCAAAGGTTACAATGGCCCCTCATAGGCAGGGTATGTGTCCAACATTTGTGGATACATGGCATGGATACACTGACTGGGAAACTGAGTAGATTCTCAGATGCTTCTAGATTGTCTGGTAGCAGCAATGATCAGGAGGCCTTTTAAAATTCTATGTCTTGCCAGGAGCTTATGAGTGTCTCCCTCAGAGGCAGACCTCAGCTAGCACCAGGCCTTTGTCATTGTTAGGTTAAGCAACTGCCATGTTGCACTTTAAATCCATTCAGAAACTAAAGCTGTTACTGAATGTCACACAGCCCACTCATTAAAGTGCATTATCTCACCTTGAGTGCACAACACTAGTTTCCATGAACAATCACTGGTTGCCTTGTGGTTCTGGTGTTTAAGGGGTTAGTTTTGACCTACAAAGCTCTAATTGGCTTGGTACCCATCTGTCCAAAAGATCATTTTCCCCATGCAACACTGTCCCATTTTCACTGTAAGTTTTTATATTAAGAATCAACATTTTTGTTGCAGAATCCATGAGCACCATGCATATTCTCCATTACAAAAACATTATGGTCTGAATGTATTAGATTTTGTTTTGCGATCTCTCATCTGTGGGCTAGATTGCATGTTGTGCCTCTCAAGATCAGTGCCTCTGTACTTTCCCCAACAAGCAGCTCCTGCCCTTTTACATTTATTTATGCACCAAAATAGCCACAAAAGGATATCAGCAGGGGGCAAAATCTGGCCTCACACATCTAACTAACTACTTACTTCAGAGAGATACGGTGGGTGAGGTAATATCTTTTATTGGACCAGCTTCTGCTGGTGAGAGTCAAGCTTCCTGAAGAAGAGCTCTGTGCAAGCTCAAAAGCTTGTTTCTCTCTCATCAACAGAAGTTGGTCAAATAAATTATATTACCTCCCCCACCACGTCTCTCTAATATCCTGGGACCAACACGGCTACAACAACACTGCACACTTACTACAGAGGTTGCCACAGAAAAGATACGTTTGCCTCACTCTGTCATGTATTCAAAGTACTCAGATACAGAAGTTAACATCAATGTTCACTTTAAACCAGCAAGAAAGAGTGCCCTTTTATTCAAGAAGGCTACCATCAATATTACCTTGTCCTTGCAATAGCCTGATCTCCTACATCATTTTGAAAGATATATATCAACTGTCTTTTTTTCAAAATCAAAGCACCCTATTCTGTAAGTGTAACTCTTTTCAAAGAGCAGTAATAGAAAACTTATTTTTTGTTCTAGTATGTAAACATTCCCATTTTGGTGAAAGGGAATTTATTGCAGCACTTACAGGGACTATAATGTCTGTAGTAACCATGCAGTTAAGTGCTATTTCAAAAAAAAGAACTGGCAAAATATTTAATGAGGCTCTTGGCTTTCTTTAAGACTAGAGGAGAGTACCCTGCTGTATGCCAAATCAATCTGATTTTGTACAACGTACCCATTCAGGCAGCAACTGGATGAGGCAGAGCCAAGGGAGCTAAGCGACTAGTTGTTATAGGCTGCAGAGGAAATACCACTTCTAGATACAATATTTGAAGTATTAAGAAGTACCACTAACTAGAAGACATAGCATGCAAACAGACACTGAATGGATTCTCTGAAAGTTCTTCTACCTTTACTGAAAGGCTGCATGAAATTTGTTCATTGATACTATTACTATTATTTGTTTTGCTCTCTAATATCAATATTTAGCAGAGCTAATTCACCTTGAAATGGTGTCCTACTGCGCAGAGTGAAACACCCAGGTCAACTATATGGACAGGTACCAGTAACTAGCATTACTAAACTTTGAGAGTAGCCATTTCCCCCCAAAGCCGAATACCTCCTCCTTGGCCTATTCCATCTCAAAATCCCATTTCCAAATACTGTAATTCTCATGTGAATTTCCAGAGTGAAGAGCTTGATATGAGAAATTACAGAGCTGCTGTAATTCTGTCTTCACTAAAGATAGAAAAACATTCTTGTCCAGCCTCTTCCATAAAATGTTGTTCTAAGAATCAGTATAATTCTGCTAAAACGTAGCTACATATCTTTACCCCTAGAAACAGTGGTGGCTTTAGGATCCAACAGCTGATGTGATCAAATCAACCTATATTAATAATGGGTTCTTATAAAGCAATCCCTTCTGCCGTAACAGCAAAAGCCTCAATGTCTTCTAGAAAGCAAACTCTTTGTAGAGTGAACAAAATCAGCCCTGACAAACAGAAAAGAAAACCAGTGACATGCCTTGCTGAGTGCTGATGCTTCTGTGGTGTCATGCTGACAGCAAAAGGGGTTATAAACTGACAGTTTCAGAAACATCACCACTATCTTCTGCAGTGTCACCAGCATTTTTCTTATCATCAGAGGTCCATGCTGGGTTGAACAGTTATTAAATGGCATCACGGGGATGATGTGTTTAGATGGTGACTGTTTCTGTCCCTGCTTGTGATACTGTGATGCCTGCCAATCTTGGCTGGCACCAAATGTTGAACTCTGGGGACCTCCAGAGTTAAAAGCTTGAGTCTCTATAGCTTGAACTAACGAGCCAGTTTCTGTAGCTCGGGGCCATAACAGAGTCACATCCTCTGTGAATTGGACA
Source organism: Dermatemys mawii (assembly GCA_007922305.1). Lineage (NCBI taxonomy): Eukaryota > Metazoa > Chordata > Testudines > Dermatemydidae > Dermatemys > Dermatemys mawii. The sequence continues at coordinate 22,232,180 of ML677326.1, forward strand.
CAGAGAGGTGTGTATATCACACATTGAACAGTGGGTAACAAAATATGCACAGAAGGTCACATCAAAAATCAACTTTATTGCAATACATCACACACAGATGACGTGGTGGGGAACACACAGCACCACCGGACATTTATTTATTAGTCTGGCCCTAATTTGGGAGTCACTGTGTCAATGGGAAGAGCCATTACAATTTTACAACCTTTGACATCCTTTGTGCCAGGTGAGGATGACACACCAAACATCACAACGGCAACACAAACAAACCCTTTTTAGAGAAGGCACCTCCCAAAAGCAATGATGGCACAAGTGGGTGTCATTAACTGAACCCCTTCTTCCCACCACACAGTAGCAAACAGCAGGGAAAAAAGGTGACCCTGTAAATGTGTAGTGGAACCTCCACCCAAAACACAGAAAGAGCTTAAGTGCACACTCTCATTAGGCAATCAAATTGCTAAGTTATTAGTTGCAACTCTGTTACCCTCCAGAGCACCAGCTGGCAGAAACAGTATAAGAGATGGCATTAGTACATGACCACCCACAAATGGAAGCCATATGATCCTTTCCAAAGATTTTTTGAGTCGGACACTTGTAATAATAACCACTTATATGCTGCTGTTCAACTTCAAAGCATCAGATGATCATTAACCGTGATAACAGGGTTCTGCAGATATTATCACAGGACTCTGCAGCAAGTGCAGCACAGAGACTGGCAGGACACTATAGCCTGGTTTTATGTGACTGTCCTATATAATGGTGGAACAAGGGGTGCCTAATGCAACATTACATTACATGCCTTTTTAAAAAGTTTTAAAAAATGAAAGATTCTGGCACTGCCACCCCAGCTTTGTTTCAGAACTCCTAGAATCCTTTTTATTTTAATTGGAAAAGATTTTTTTTCATAGCCATGTAACTTTTTAAACTACCACTGTGTTTAATAATGTCCTCCTTTCAAGCAAGATTAGGAAAATGTAAGAGTCCAGAAAACCTCAAATACGTGGCCCAGTTTGGAACCTATGAGGCCTAACTGCATCCAGGCAAAATATGTTCACCTATCACTAAACATACTTCTGGCTGCCCATAGTTTATAAACAACATACTAGGATAGTCTATAAGAATAAGTCAAAACTGCAAGATCACTTCCATAAGTCTCAGTATCTTAGACCATTTTTGTGGTATTTTCATTCTGGACAGGACAAAGACCAGCAGCTAAAGAGACTCACTTTAGGACAAATCTGCAGAAAAATGAAATTGGCTGAGTTCACCCCCAAGAAAAGGAGAGTTTTGACCTTCTTATCCATTATACTGAAGTTTGTTCCTTGAATGGTACTTTCAATATTTGTAAGGCATAATGAGATTAAAAAGCATAAGAGACTAGCAGAGGACTAACCAGGCAGACAATTTTAACAGATAAATTACTTTAGACCAGCAGTGTCCAATACATTCGCCACTAATCACATGTGGCTAATAGGCTACTGAATTGTGGCTAATGCACATGGCTTTTTTATAACATGGCTAATAAGAAAAATTCACAACCACAAGTGTTGCTAGCAGTGTGGCTGGCACTGAATTTCTATTGGATACCGCTGCTTTAGACAAATTAAAATAGAAGACATCCCCACTACTAGCACAACTGGTATGTAAACTAGATGTTGACCACTGTGATTAGCTAGACCTAAAAGAAGCAAGATTCAGTAGTAATAACTATTGTATGACTAAAGATGTTGATGATTCTTTTACTATGAATAAACTGAAATATAAGAATGCAATGCAAAACAAAATGAAACAGAGCCAACTTTTTCCTCCTGTTGCAACTATGCAATGGCTTAACTTTAGTGGGATTGCCCAGGTATAACTGAAGATTAAATGTGGGCAACAATGCAGGAAATAATGTATCTGAGGTGTGAGATGCAGTTACCACAAAATTCAAAATTCTCAAAATTTTAGCTTTAGTGTATCTCTGGGCAATTCACAACTGATTTGTTTCCATTAAAGAGTCTGACATGTTGCTCAAGCAAAAATAAGCCATTTGCAAAGAAAATTATTTTCACTTTGAAAACATCCACAGTTTTGCAGCCAAGTTACCATTAGCATAACATTTCACCAAACTGCAAAATGTCAGTGTGTATAAATATAAGCAAAATCAATTTGCAGAAGAAGTTGTGAGAAATGTCATGAAAAATTATCCACAATCTTTTCTCAGGCTCACACAATATAGGCCAGATTCTGATATTTGATTTCAACATGAGTAAAAGTATCAGGATTTGTATGTTGCTGATACTTCACATCCCTTACACTGTCTGCAGTGAACAGAGATTCCTTGCAAAAAAGGGTCTTGAGAAGTCTGCTTGCTAAGTGAATAAGTTACTATGAAACAAAACAAGTGACTCATTCCATGTGTTCTTACATTTTTCTCAATCGCCCCTTCAAGAATTGGCAACGCTTTGTTTGAGCCTTATGATGTATTAAATCATAACAAGATAGATCAGAGATTGTTCTAATTTGCAAGTCTGTTTTTCCAAGTTGTCTTCTCCTTCCCACTCAACAGACATTTTTAAAAATATACTGATTGCAAAAAAGAGTGACAAATATAAATATAAGATATGTAGGGCATTTTCTGTTTGCTCTCTGATTTAACACTAGTATAGCTCCATGACTCCTGATATAGTCTGGTGTGAGATCAAAGCAGGCCTGTAAAAAGTAGCATAGCCAGGTGGACTAGCTACTCTTTAAAACAAAGTTTTGGTTCCATATTTGCATTATTATTAGCAGCAGCTGTTCTATCACATATCACATTTTCCTACCCTTTGGGTATAGAGCACTGCATCTTTAAATAGATGCAAGTTACTTGTCTGGACTGTGGAGTACAACTGAATGGCATCTATGTCTGCTAGGTGACTCTGGGATAGATCATGTTAGCATCCTCTGCAACAATGAAAACTATGTTTGAAGTGTTTCCACCTATTATCTGACAAGAGACCTCAAGTATATCAGCTTCAGATATTAAGAGCAGGGCTGGCTCTAAGATTTTTGCTGCCCCATCAGAGGAAAAAAAAAACCTCAAGCACCACCCTGCTGCCCTAAGATTTGCTGCCCCTTAGAAGACGCAGCCCCAAGCACATGGTTGGTGGGCTGGTGTCTGGAGCCGGCCCTGATTAAGAGTACTATTACCTTGTGCCACAGTTCAAACAGAAGCTCTATTTCAACACAGCCCTTTGTGGATATCAGACCAATTTCCAAAGCATTGTGTTCTACAGATGCATTTCATCAGGGGTAGTCAGTAGGCAGACCGACCAAATCCAGCCTGCCAGATGCTTTTGAATGGACTGTGACATCTTTTTACTTCCTTATTATTACCATTATTCTTACTGAGATGTGAAAAATGTTTCTCTGGAGTCTGGACTTGACTATACCTGCCCGAGATTTTTGGACCTTGACAAAGAACAATTGACTATCTCTGCATTATGAGATACTACCAACAGTAAAGACATGCTAATAATAAACCAGTTTACCTCACACCTAACAAGCAGTGGAAACTCAGGGTTCTTTTCTCAATGATGACGGGGGAAGCAATGTCTCCCATTATCCTTTCCTGTTGTTTTCTTGAAAGGAAGAGATATAGAAGGGTTGAGGGGAACGGAAGACACTGGATATTAGAAAGGTCAGCTAACCAGTGGACCTGCTAAAAGACCTGTTATCCAGTGAGAAGTATGTGTCTGCAAAAAAGGGAGGGGTAATTAAAAAAAAATCAAGGTCAGTTCAACTTTAGGGCAAAGATTTCAGGAAGACTTAGGAAAGGACCACATTTTATCCAAGCCACTTTGTCTATCCTTAGGCTAATGCATTATCCATGTTACTAAAGATTCATAATTTACCAGGCTAACCAGCAAGTAAAGCACAGTAATTACACACCCATAATCATCAGAACAGTTGTCCAATTCCCCACCTATGGTATCACAAAAGCTAACTTTTTTCCTGCAACTGCCACCAATTTTCTTCCTCAGTAAGAGATGCAAATCCTCTTTCATCTTACCTGAGCATCTGCTATTGTAAACCAAACAACTAAAGCAGTAGTTCCCAAACTTTAACAATCTGTGAACCCCTTTCACTAAAATGTCAAGTCTCGTGAACTCCCTCCTAAAAATGAATATTTCCAGGGATTTTCTCCTTTACCTGTGTATAGATTATAAAAGCAGTGTTCTTGCAAATATAAAATTTGTTTTTATGACATGCTTATTACATACTATTTATTATTATTTATCACACAGCATTTTTATTACATTATGAAAACGGCAACACTCTTCCAAGATCTCACTTTCGTAGCTTGAATCACTTTGATTAAGTCTGTTATAAGAAAAGGCTCCTATGTTTCATCAAGGAGTATCAGATGTGAAACAGCAGGAAGGTATTCCTGTTCCTCCTACACAAGGATTCGGGTCTTGAGCAGTCCAGAAAAACAAAACTTAAATTTGTTCTTCATAATAATTTAAAAAACAATACTAGCTACCTATTTAATTTTAAAAACAGCAAAAATATCTACTTCCCTTTCCATTTCTTATAAGGAGTCTTGAAGGTTAAATCTCCTCAGTGTAACATTCTGTGAACCCCAATTTTCTGAACCTCCTCAGTGTAACATTCTGTGAACCCCAATTTGGGAACCACTGAACTATAGGTATTTTTCCATCCTGATGATACTCTTCTGCACTCACATACTGTACATTCACCTGCTATGCCACACAGAAAACCCAGTGTGCAGTACAAGCAAACCAGGATTCTAAAATACAACTCCCCGGTTCAAAAGATACATATTAAATGGCAAAAATCATAGTAACTAAGAGCTAAGGTTGCCCAGGGATAGCTTGTACACTTCCAGAATGCTGAGATCAGCATAACTCAAACTTTTGAAAAACCAGAAAACACAGAGTTACAGTAACCTCCTGGCAACCTTAACTCTGACCCCTGTAGATGGCAATAGCCACTGGGAATAATCTGCATGCACTCAAGCTGCATTCACTGTGGTAGGCATAGCTGTATTGAATGGTGCAAGAATAAAGTGGAGCAGCGTGGAAGAGTTGTGATTGTAACATGAGGAGATCTGGGTCTGAGCTCCCCCCCCCCCCGCCCCTCCCCACCCAATGTGCGTTATCAAAGGAAAGAGGTGCATGTGTACCATAAGGTTCCAGACTGCATCATTTCAATTGTGCTGGCTGTGTCATTAGCAGGTCACTAGAATCCTCTTCTATTGGTCCTGTCAGTAGTGCTGTGGGATATGAAAGTGCATGTAATGCCAGGCACAGAGTGGATGAAGATAGTACATCTTAAGAGCCACCCAGCAACTATGATGTAGAGACAGTTTTCCAGATAGTTGGCCCCTCACCCTGTGCATGCTCAGTGTAATCCATTAGGCACATGAGCTGTTCTTAACGTACCTAACGAGAGAAGCAAACTCTATTTCAAAGAACGTTTTAATCTGATTTCTCCCAGAGTCCGGTGGGTGCCAAGCACTCTATTGGGGTAATCCCTGAGCATTTGAGATCCTGGTGTGATGACCTGAGATTTGGTTTGATCTCTGTCTGTCATCAAAAGATGATGCCAAAAATTGTCATCTTGAAGAAAAGCTGGGGTTTTCACCTAGGTGCTCTATCCCTTGGCCAAAGGGACCCAAAATCTGGCACACTGACTACCCTGTGTCCCCATGAGGTACGCCAAGGCAGTTTGATTAACTGTAAGGATTTTACAGCTTTTAGAACACTTGAGCTTTAAACAGGAAGCTGTTCTTAACTTTCTGTATTAGAATATGGACTCACAGATCTGTGTTGATTTCCAGGCATGACAACAATGAGCACACCTCACAGTTGGGAATCCAGGCTCTTTGTGGGCTTGGTAGTACAGTCAGATCTTGGCATGGGCTTTAGCGGTATGCATTGCTTAATAAGGAATACAACAGGGACCAGCCTGTGACACAGAGAGAAAGTAGGCATCTTTGCACACACCAATCAGATAACAATAAACGGGTCTATTTTGGTCATTTTTTATTGTCATCTAAGTCAGTGTGAAATGCTTATCATTTGCACAGCAGGGACATAAAGTAAATGCTTTTCCTTTCCTAACCCAAAATGTCAGAGCTCTCCCAGTTTATTAAAAAGCACTAAATTCTAGGCGTGATAACTTAAAAGGGAACTCTTACAAAGATGCTTTGGTAGTCAAAGTTGCACTGTATTTTTTAAGTGTTTGTAAATCAACCATAAATGTTGTTGTGTCATTTTTAAACCTGGTCTTGAAGTTCTCAGGCCACAACCATTATTCACTCCCTGCCCCCAAATGTGATTCACATCAATCTTTTCGCTAGGCAGAGTGAGTTTGGGGATGCTGGTGAATCTGGATTAGCTCTCTAGAGGGACAGGCAAATATATTATAACGAAGTTATAATGTAAAGCAGAGTTCTTGCTCATTTAAAAGAACGTGGTTTTTTGTGCTCTGTAACAAAACAAAACCAGGTCCCAAATAAAGTGTTACCGTTTGTTAGACATAATATAAATGTTCTGCTTTTTAGTTTTGGAAAAAGATGAAGGGCCTAATCCTGCGAGGTTTGGAGGGCATCCTGAAAAGTGCTAAATTCCCACAGTTCACACTGAGGGAGTTCTGCTTAAATCGGGATTAAGTCCTGTGACAGGCAAGCTATTTATTTTTAGGAATTAGTGCCTGTATTTTGCAACAAATTGTGTAGTGTGTAACACCTTGGCTTCAAACTATGCCTTTCAAACACTGCTGCCATTTTACAGGGAGGGTTTCAACATGTTTAATTGCCCTTGTGTTATAAAAATAATTACAACTTCCAATGAATGCCTGGCTCAACAGCTGAGGCACAACTTGCTCACACTGACAAAAGGAAGGACACTGGGAGAAGCCTATGGTTTCCTGTAAGACAGTGGGCCAGGAACTGAAGAGAGAGTGGAGGCTGACCTAGTGTAGTTGGAGCTGTACCAGTTTCATTCAGATCCAAAACTTGCTAGTTACTGTAGGAGCCTTGCGGAGGAACTCAAAGTTTATGCCTCCTAAGTGAAAGGCAAGGGAGGGCTTTGATTAGCTCCCTGAAGCCTTCTTATTTGGTCAGCTTAACTTAGTCTTGGGTCACAGTAGGCTACTTAAGCAGCTTAGAGCCAAGCAGTGGCCTACTGTCTCTGGGGTGGCAACTTATCTTCAGAAGAAAAGTTTTCTTTTGGTATTTTAATAGCAGATGTCACTGGCTCTGTAATCATAATTGTATGCATCAGATTCGTCAGATTTGGTGTCTATTTTGCCAAGTTGTAGTGCACTCAATTATAGCCACGGAAATAAGTGGCTTGACCAGAACTCTCACTGTTAGGGAATTCTGATCTGCCCTTGCAGCACTGACTTGAAGTAACTTGTCGGGCACAAAAATTATTGAAATCAAAGAATTTGGAAATTTCCGGCTCTATAACATTTTGGTGCTTATTGTTTGAAGTATACATCACCAACAATACTCCAACTTGCAAATTTTATAAATTTCTACAAAAAATTAAAAATTCTTCCATAAGCTAGTAAGGTGACCTTTTGACTCAATGTGTTCAATAGGGTGAGAGAGATGTATTATCACAAAGTCAAGAGCACTTTTAGCTCTCAATGGAGATCCCTCTTTGAACTGATTAAAGAATGGCTCTGTGGGATAGCTGACTTTCCAGTGACTAGATGGGGAATCCTATTCTGACATCTTTTGAAATAGAACAGCAGCTCTGATAACTAGATTATAGTTCCACTAAGAGGTATAAGGCAGTATGATCAAATTGAAAAACTGTGACACACAAAGTAGCAAACACAAAACAGGATGTGGTTTCAAGACAATTTCTCAAGTTCCATGACGATATCTATTTTTGAATATCAGATTTAAACGTATTAGATCTGTTATAGCTTGACAGTTCATGCAAACAAATATCAGCCTAAGGGTTGTTCACAAACTGTTCAGTGTGACTATTCATTATTTGTGGTGTCTGACTGGTCACATGGTACTGTTTCTGTTCCCTGACTAGAAGACTGATTTATTTTAAATGAGAATTATTAGTAATTAATAATAATACTTTGCTGTTACATAGCACTTTTCATCCAAGGATCACCAAGCTGTTTGCAAAGAAGGGTAAATATCACAATCAATGTTCTAGAGATGGGGAAACTGAGGCCAAGAAAGGAGGAAGCCACTTGCTGAAGGTGGTAAACTGCCACTAGAAAATACACTTGTTCACACATGAATACATTCATTCATATGCAAACAGAGCTAGATTAATTGGACCTGATCCAAAACCCACTAAGTTCAATGGCAGTCTTTAGAGTTAATAGAAAGCCATTTACTCCAGTGGGACTTGGATCAGGCCCAGGAAGAACAGCTTTTCCATGAACATTGGTGTGAACAAAAACTATTTGTGGGAATGTTGGCAAATAGTGAATACAACATGTTTGGCCCAAATAGCCATTCAGTATTGAAATGCATGTTTGCTAACTCTGTTTTTGCAGCATAGCATAGTCTATTATTTCTTAAGAAGACGGTCATTGCTCAAGTGGGAGGTTCCCCTTTGGGTGTGTGTGTGTGTATCTTTTAACACTTTTCTTTTAATATTTAGACCTTAAAGATTTGTGCTAAAGGAATGTCAATAGTGACACAATATCTGTGTCTTGCAAGAGTTTAAACATGTCACTGCAAGCTATTTTTAATCAGTATATTAACCATCTCTGGGTCTACCATAATATAAAAATAAGAATTATTATTAGCAATAATAATAATAATTAGCAATCCTAACTTCAGTAAAAACTATTTTAAAATATACTTGTAATAGTGCATTGGAAATAGCAAAATAGAATGATGGTGTTTTCCCACTATTTAGACTCAAACCTTCTCCCCTCCACTACCACCCCCCAGTAATATCAAACAAAGGAGAAGGGAAATTATGTGAGTTTCAACTCTGATTTTCCCATTCATTTTGCCAATGGAGGGCAGAATTTGCTCTTTAAAACCCAATAGGTTGGGGGCCCCATTGCCAGTATGCAATGCTCTCTCAAGATCCATAGGAGTTGTGTCTAATCCACAAAGATACACTCTTGTATCTTTTCATGGTCTGCCCCCTTCCTTCAACTCCCACCAGGCTTGGAGAGCCCAGCTCTTACAGGATGGGAAGCCCCAGACCCCCTACCCAACAAGGCAAGATTTTGCACCTTTTCTGCTGACTGTTCCTATTGTTTGGCCCAGATAAGATTTCTGAGGAGCCCAGCCATCTCCAACACTGTGCTCCTTACAGTTCTTTGAAGCCCATGATCAGGAAGCAAAAGGAAAACAATCCACAGAGGTTAAACTCTCCCTTCTGAGGGCACAGAGAATGGCATGACACCATAGCCTTGTTTTATACGACTGCCGTCTGTTGTCACTCAGTTCCTATTCAAACAAATGCCCACTGAAAATTGGGGTTTCATAGATTCATGGACTCCAAGGCCAGAAGAGACCAATGTGATTATCCAATCTGCCCTCCTGTAAACTCAGGCCATAAAACTTCCCCAGAATAATTCTTAGAGCAGATCTTTTCGAAAAACAGCCAATCTTGATTTAAAAATTGCAAGTGATGGAGAGTCCACTATGACCCTTGGTAAATTGCTCCAATAGTTGATTACTCCCACTGTTAGCAATTTACACCTTCTTTCCGATCTGCATTTGTCTAGCTTCCAATAGCCACACAAGATCCACTAGAAGGGCTAAGAGCTGAACAGGTGAAAAACCCTGTTCGTTGTGATGAGAACAAAGCCCTTGTTTTGTCTGGATTGTGCAATCCTCACTTACTGGCTCACATGACTAATCCCAGTGATGTCAAGGAGGCTGCTTTTGTGAGTGACTGCTCACTACTATGATTAAGGTTGTTCAGTCTAGCTCTTCTGGCATTATAATTGTTCACTGTGTTGACAACTTCCCACAGCCAGATGCTCTCCCACAACGCTCTGTTTTTGTTGATTACTAAGCAGAAAATACACCTGCCCAGACATTTTAAAGGAATTTCATAGCACTGAATATTATGTTCATACATGAGGAAGATGAATAGTATTTGCCACAGTGGTCCAGGATATTGGTCCATTGATCCCAGTATCCTGCAATAAGCTGCCATCGATACATAATACTGTACAGAGGAGATAGACGAAATTCCTTCTTAGCCCCTTTAGGCAATTAGCTCATATCCTGAAGCAGCAAGATACATAAATAACTCTGAACAGTACTTATCACAAAATTATCCAACCCTCTTAATTAATCATTAGAGCCCTAACATTGACTATCCAATTCCAGTAGCTGAACTAACATGCTTCAAAGTTCCCCAGGAATCTTTCAGTTGCCTAGCTTGCCCTGAGAGGCTGATTGGAAAAACAAACACAAACAACAGCATTAACATCTATCTGAGTGACAAGTAATTTGTGCACAATGGTGAGATGAAGTCTCTCCAATAACACAAATTGCTTACAAAATGATCCCGTGAAGATAAGTCAAATATCCAAGATAAATGTTTAATATTTCCTTATTAAGTCAACATCTTTTTCATGACTGACTACAAAGAGATACAGTATTTTAAGTTGATATATCCAATGAGCTCATTCTGCATTTCTCTGCTGGTTCCTTGTACAGTATGCAGTAATTCTAAACTGCATTTTTTTGTTTGTGTGTTTGATCTCCAAGTTTTAAGCAAGCAAAGGATCATGAAAGCATTTTCAAGCATTTTTGGCCTTTTATTCAGTCACACTTTCTGCGCTCTGTGGTTTAAATTATTCATAGTAAACTGTGCAGATACAGATGTCAGCAAGTCATCTGCTAAATAACAAATATGAAAGGGCTGCAGGCATTCTCATAATATATCAGCGATGTACTGTGCCTAGACAGTAATGATCATTCCTTTTCAAATAACATTTGCAGCTGAACTCATTTCATTCTTTAATGCTTTTAAAGCTACTTGAGGCTTTAAATACACGGGTACCAGGAGAACAGTCTATGTAAAAATTGCCCTAAATGCAAAGAAATGACATTTGCAGCAGAAGTGGGCTTAATTGAAGATGCATTGATATGTTCACACCCACCTATGCACTCTGTCAAACAGCGTGGAAAAACTCTTCATGTTGCAATCCAAATGCAAACATTTTGTTTTTCTTTTTACAAAACTTGACCCCGAACTAGACATATAATCTAGATTCTGAGCAGTTCTTGTGTGGCTGCCCAGAGGAAGAACCATGAAAGGAGCCCTCCAATGCTTGGTCAATCCAAAGATCACTGATAATAGCAGTCCTCAGCCTCCGATCCCCTTGGCAAACAAATTCTCCAGGAAGGGGGCAGAGAGGAAGTGAGGCCATGTCCCAAAAATTCCCCCCAAAACCAGTCCATGAAACAAGGTGATATAGTGGAGGAGCAATCTGTTGCATTCTAATGGATGGAGCACAGTGTGCACACTCCATGCACGATGGACTAACCTTGGAGACACTGTGGTTTTTACAATACTTTTGCATGTGCTTAGCTCATCACAGAAAACACGTAAGAAGAGATGCTGTCTACCCAGAAGAACTTATGTAAACGAAGGAACCAACAAACATTTCAGAGTATTTCATGCAGGCTTAGGGATGAGGAAAGACATAAGTTAGATTACAAATATATAGTTGTGTCATTCCTTAGTTTAGGAGCATGCAGGTGCACTCATAAGTGTGCCTGCCAATCAGCTATTTGCACGGGGGACATTGCTGGTTAGGAAACTTAATTGATCACCCAAGCATGTGATTTGCATGAGTGCATTGGGTATCTGTTTGTGTAAATTAGGCATACACAGACAAAAGTACACAGATAATCGCACATACCTAAGTTTGAAAATCCAACCCCAAGTTTGTAAAGAGTTTTGAGATTCCTCTGAGTGAAAGAAACTATATATCTGTAAGTCATTATTACTGTCAGCTTCTGGTTTGGGTATATCAGGAAATGTGGGGACATTGGGTATCATGCAAGTTGATGATTTGAATGGAATTTAAGGAACTCGTCAACTCATAGAAGATGCTTAGCAATTCACAGAACCAGATCCATAGCATTCAACTCAACAGCCATTAAAGTCACTAGAAAGACTCCCACTGCATTCAATGAGAGCTGGAGCAGGCCCATGAAGAGCATGAAAAATGTTTTGTTTTTTGTCTTTCCACATTTTACTCTACACTCCACAAAGTCCATACTTTTCCCACAAACTTCTCCAGTTTATAATGAAACACAAAATTATCTCTAAGTTAGACTGACCAACACATGGAAACTATTCTAAGCACTATAACTGTGCCTGAGCTGTGACTGAGTGCTCATCCTTATATTTAGCTCAAACCATGTGTAAGCTTCTGATGTCAAACAAATGTTCTACTTTCCACTAGTTTTGCAAAGTGCTACTAAATTTAAACTCTGAGTCAACACTGTGTAATGGCAAATACGAGTTAACCTGCAGAGTCAGTTTATGCATTTTTAAGCAGCTTTTGCTATTCCAACAGTGGATATAAATTCATGTTGCTGGAACAATGATACTAATTTACCAGTTATAACAACAAATAACATTTGTTGGCTATTTTTGAGTGTTTGAAATGTGCATTTCCCATTAACATTAATAGGACATGGGTGACTAAAACTGCATGGGTCCAATGAAAAATAATGTTGACCTTACTTTGATTGCTTATTCCACTTACTCCTTCACTCTACCGGTAAATATGTCTTCTGTGGCCATCAACAGGAGTTTAGCATAAAAGTCATTATAACTGAAAATTATTTGTAGAGCATCCTAATTGTACACAGGATTTAGAAAAACAAAAGCTGTGATCCTCACATCAAGAACCTTACTATCCAAAACCAAAACTCAGATACAGGGCAAGAAATAGAAAATGACCGGGGATAATGGCAATGGGGAAACTTTGGAAGGCTGCACAAAAGAAGGGTGATTTAAGGAAGGCTGGGAGCTTGGTGAATTAGAAGTGGGAGGCTGTTCCAGGCATGTAGGGGCAGTGGGAAAAAGTGCAAATGGGAGACAGAGAGGAAGGAACAGTTTAGGAGAGAGATGCCATCTTTGCTCAAAATCTACTCCACTTTCGCTCAAAAATAAGTACATTTAAAACTTTTTTTTTCAAATAGGAGCATTTTCGTATTCATAGAAAAATCAGCAAATATTTGATCTTGGTTGTTTTCTGATTTATATTATCATTATTATTTGTATTGCAGAGACACTAGCAGCCCCAGGGCCCATTGCATCAGGTACTATACAGACATATAATAAAAAACATGGTATCTGTCCCAAAGAGTTTGCAGTCAAAGCAGTAAATATTTTGCACTATCTAAAATTAACCACAACCAATTTTCTGAATTCATACATTTCCTGGTCTACTTTCCCAAAGCAAACTGACAACAGCTAGCTACTATACATACTAAACTCTACCCTAAATATCTTTAAGTTCTATTTTAAACCACAGTTTTTCCTGTCAGATACAATAGGCAGATCATTTCTTAAAGCAGGCACATTATCATTCAGCCTTCTCTGCCACTCCCTGTCCTTATTTATTGTGTATATTCTTTTACTGAACTCTGCAACCCTGTATTTTAAATTCACAGTTGCTGTTATAGTTTAATTAGGTTCCTTATTCTAATTATATACACAACCCATGAAAATGTTTGCAATATGAATAGTCTTGATACATGATTAAGACAGAGGTGTGGCCCTCTGCCATCCAAACTGCCACTTTAACACAAGAAAAAGAAAGGCAAGGAAATATAGATGGATACAATAATGCAGAGAAAACGAAGATCAGAACCTTGCTGTCACAGGAAATAATTTTTAAAAGTAACAGTAACAGCTCCAACTGCTTTGGGAAGATAGGGAGGAGAATCAGACCACCAGCCTATTGGGACTTCAGTCATCCTCTTGAAGGCACTCAGATACTCCAGTGACAGGCATCACTATAAGACTCTATGTTCCCTCTCAGTAAGTGCTATCTGAATCATATGCACCAAAGAAGGCAAGAGGCTCACATATGCACAAAATGCCCACAAAAGGAGCAGCTACAAGAGATGCTTTGCACGTGGTTCAACCCAGCCATCCATATAGGAAACTATGGATCCCAGTTATCGCATCAAAGTCTAATGCAGCATCATACCAGTGCTGGAGAGGCAAATGTTATGACCAACAAACATGCAGCAGAACAGTAATAGCATCTAACTACAATGAGCACAATCAGCAGAAGCCAACCCATGGGCCCTGACAGGTTGCAAATAAGTATGGCTCACATAGTTATCACCTGAACAATCTCTACAGAAGACATAGGAACATGCACTAGTGTAGTGGTGGAAGAGCATGCTGGCAAGTGGGAGGCACTCTCCCTGGGGAGTAAAGCAAGATGCCATTTCAGAAACTAAAAGCCATGTTTAAGTCAGTGGTGCAGTGACATTCAGGTGCCAACCAGGGAGTAAATCATAATGTAAACAATGATATCTAACCAACTGATGCAGCGGCAGGGTAGACATCACAATAGTTATTTGAATAGCATACTGCTAGCCGCCCATTATTTGTGTAATTACCAAGAGCTGGCTATGGTGATGCTCAGGGACATCCATCAATACAAACAACTTTCTTTGTATGTCTTTTCCCCAATCTCACATTTGTTTTGGTAGCCACAGTCATATATTTTCCACTACATGTCTCCCGGAGGTGATGGTGGGATATGCAGCTGATATTACTAGTACCTACACCGTACTACTACTGTGTACATTACAGTACCTATTTTCATGAACGTTGCTCACGTTTCCTGAGCAAACTTTGCAAATTACACATTTGTTAACCCACCACTTAGCACATGGGTCAATCAGGCACACTGTGTACACAAACACGGACTCAAGATCTAAACCAGGACCCTCACGTTCTTCAGAAAGTTTTGTAATGAGTTAAAAGGTGCCACCTGCAAACCAAGACTGCAAAAACTGGCTAAAATTCTCCCAGCTGGAAATCGCATTCACAAACATGGGGACTATGCATTAAATGTGCCATTAATAATATGACACCATTAAAGCATCTTACGGAAGATTTAATAATACAATACACAAAAAACAAAAGCACCTCTTACCATACGCAATACTTTAATTTACGGTGACGTGCATAGATTCACAACTGTTTCTCTTTCAGGCACTGGTTATGTTTTCCTTTTTCTTGCTCTTTTTTATCTGTAGATGGTTAATTTAGAACCTGATCCTGAGAAGTGCTGAGCACCTAGAAATCTTATGGAAATTAATAGGAGATGCAGGTTATTTTCTTGTTTATGAAAGACTAGGAGAGGTTAAGGGTTTGAGTTTTTTTAATTCTAGTTTTCTATTTCCCTGACTGGTGGAACAGTCACTCACAAGAGCCAGAGAAGACAATTAGGAGCTTCCTGAGCTTTCAGATGAAGGATGTGGTGAGGAGTTGAATTTGAAACAAAGAGATTTTCTCATAAATGTTTGAAAGACATTAGGATAAAACCACTGAAAATACAAAGAATCCAAAATATTCTAGAAAAAAAATCACTTATTTCAATTAATCAGCTTTTATCCTGGGTATCTGCTATCATAAACCTATTATTTCTCCTATTGTCCTCCAGGGAAAACAAGAGTGAACAAGAATTTTGTTTGGAAATAAAAAAGCCTTTTGGACATTCTTCATACACCATATGAAGAAAAGGAAGACAAACTCCAATTTATTACCGCCGTAGGTCACCTTTAGAACAGTAACAAATAATTATACATACACTCCATCACATTAACTTCTGCATCTCACATTGCTGATCCCTGGTTCATCTATCATTTACTTTGAGGAGTCTAACATCCATCAGATATGTGTCATCTATGATCCTGGGGATGACAGAAATCATTGTCAAGGGAACTCATTGACACTAGTTAATTAAATACCTTGAAATATTGCATATTATTTTGCTGTAATACCACTGAAAACAATGGTAATTACATGGTGACTTGTCAAATGTTAACATAATTATCAATTCATATATCAGCCAGGATTGACACTGAATATCACACACAGAGCTAGATTAACTAACTATTCATAATTAAACATTTAACAAGTTTAGCCCCTTTTTCTATTTGCAAAGGATCTTGAAGATTTTAGAGACACAAGGCAGGTGACATATCATCTTTCACTGAACCAACATCTGTTGGTGAAAGACACAAGCTTTTGAGAAGAACTCTGTGTAAGCTCAAAAGCCTCTCTTTCACCAGCAGAAGTTGGTCCAATAACAGATATTACCTCACCTTCCTTATCTCTCTAAAATCCTGGGACTGACATGACAACATAGCAAACAGTGAAGACTTTGATTTTTATGAATTTGTTCACTATTCAAAACTTTTCAAACTGTTTACACAAATATTTTTCAGCCAATGAGTGCTTGGAAACTTCCTTGCTATTGCTATTTTGACTGGCCACTACAGTTTCTGCTTCCTTCAGCTGACTCCCAACCCCACAAAAAGCTTTCAAGATAGCTCACTAAACAATGCTGTCAAAAATATTCAGGGATATACACTCTCTTTCCAACAATACAAATTTGCTCCTGCAAATGGTCACAGGAAGAATATGCATTCCTTGTTCTTCAAGATTTTCTCAGTGAGAATTTTCTTTACCTCATCTGATGTAAGGATGACATGAGGCATCGTTCTGTCAGATATATGTGCTACTAGCTGTTCCTCGCTCTCCTTAGAGATGTTCTCCTCCATGCTTGTGCTTCTCCATTCTCTGGAGGACATAGGAAGACCTGTCGAAGTCTAGAGAAAATTCATCCTCTGGCCTCACATCAATAAGGATGCAATTCAATTTTTGCCATGTCTGCCCTGCTCCTAAAAAAAAGTTTCCATGCAAACCAACAAGAGTACTATGAGCCTTGTGTCCATGGAGCCCTTTTGTAGGATACTGTATGAATACCCTTTTACCTCTAAAAATCATGTAGACATCTCCAAGAATATCACTTGATTTGTTCATTTCATTTGTAATGCCTTTTTATTTCTGGATATTATGAATTATCATTTAATTTCCTCCTGATCATGTGGTCTACTGATATTGGGGTATGTCACTCCAGAATGGATCTCACTGAATACTTCCAGAATTTATATCATATAGAAATTAATCACAAAAATATAAGACTAGAAAGGACCTCAGTAGGTCATCTAGTCCAGTCCCCTGCACAGAGTCAGGACCAATTATTATATAGAGCATCCCTGACAGATGTTTGTCTAACCTGTTCTTAAAAACCTCCAGTGATGGAGATTTCACAACCTCCCTAGGCAATTTGTTCCAGTGCTTAACAGCTAGGAAGTTTTTCCTAATGTCTAACCTAAATCTCCTTTGCTACAATTTAAACCTATTGGTTCTTGGATTCTCACACAACCATTGTCTCCTAAAAGCTGTAGTTCACTGCAGGGAGTGTCGTGCACAGAAGGCATTTTCTCATGTGTCATGTCCCAACATAAAAGCATGCAGCAGTTCCGAGGGATACCATCAGACGCAGAAAATGCCCAACGGTGAGCTGGTGTTCATCGCACACCACCTCTGAAGGGGTTAAGATGGCTCCTAAGGGGCTAATTAACCTGGCAGGCTGCACTTTGGGGAAAACTTGGGTTTTGCCAACAAGCACTAATTGAAGATGAAACCCATCTGGACAGGAGTAGGCAAGGGCTTGTCTACAGGCAGGAAGTAAGAGCGGAAGGCTTCTCCAGTGCAGAGCTCTGCAGTCACTCTCTGGGAATAGTGAGAAAGGAGGAGGAAACCTGTTGGGGACACAAGCCCTGGGATCCTGACTCTGATGGAAGAGGTTTACCCAGAGGGATGGTGGAGAAGAAAGCCTGCAGAGGGCAGAATAGGAAGCCCAGGGAAACAGCAGTAAGAGTTGAGATGGTGCAGACCTTGACTGCTGATTGTAGGGTCCTTGGGCTGGAACTCAAAGTAGCAGGGGGACCTGGGTTCCCCTACCAGTCACTGGGCAAGTGGCACAGTCTTAAAAAAGGAGACTGCCTAGAATGGCATCTGGACAGCTGGTCTGGTGAGACTTTTTTTACCCTAGAAGGGGAAAACTGTATAGTGACCTAGCCAAAGGGGCAAGATGCAAAGAGAGAGCACTGTGACTTCTGGAGAGAGAGAAGGGCCACACAGCAAGCGACTGAAGGAAGGGGGTGTCAGAATGGGCAGAGCTAATCCCCAGATACATTTCTTCTCAATTTTACTAGCTATAATTTCATGATATAAACCTACATTAGTGTCCTCCAAGGTCTCCTTTGTACACTTTATTTCCATATGCTCTGAGGCTAATTTCCTCCTTTTTGTTTCTATGCTTTCACTATCTGTAGTCCATACTACAGCCTCTGCCACGTTTCAGTGAGCTCCCTGTATGTCTCTGGTTCTTTATTTTTTCTATATGCATCTGGCTTGGGAAACATTCTCTGAATTTCTGCTTTTTTCCCTTTCTTCTACTTTTTCTTTTCTTTTTCCTCCTATACCTTACTATTCACCCACCATGTCCAACCATCTACATAGTATAGCTGCTGCAGCTTTACAATCACCTGGGTTCTGCATAGACTTTTCCACATTCACCTACTAGATAGATCTGTTTCAACTGGTACTGACCCCTGTCTAGTCAGAGAGTACATCAGTACTCCTCCACTCAACACAACATAATCATAACATGCATATCACAAAAGTCCAATGCCAAATACACATGAAAATCTGCCTGAGACAGCATTTTAACCAATTATCAAGGAATCCCAGCTATCATAGTCCATGAGGCCCTGAGCATGGTTTTGTCTGAGCATTGTCCACACATGAAGTCTTCAAATCAAGATTTGATCCCTTTTTGAAAAACGTGCTGTCATTCAGCCATAAGTTGTTGGGCCAGATTTGGGAATTACTGGGTGAAATTTTATAGCCTGTGCTATACATGTTAAACACACTACATGATCATAGTGGTCCCTTCTGGCCTTAATCTATTAAGTGTACAGTCTTACTTTACAAACTATACCACATTGTAGCTTTACAGGACACATGCAGAGAACACTATATAGATTCCACATGCAGAAGTGAAATCATAATTTTCCTACCATTCCACACATTCACCTTGTATAAATGGCAAGGAAATTTTATTTATTAAATCTAGTAGAAGAAAGGAGCAAATTACAATGATAAGCTTATTGCAAAGTGTGCAGAAAACATCCCGACTTTATCAGCAAATAGTGGGAAAGTAGTTGATAATTTATGTCATAGCCTCTGAAATCTCTGAAGTCATACATTATTCATGGCAAAAGAAAAGTCAGTTGCTTTGTGTCTTTAAAGAAGAGACATTAAAAAGTACAATGTTAAAAATAGCTGGTATTCTACTGGAGATCATGATTATTTTAGAAGTTGGCAACTAGGCTTTTTAGTTCCTAAGATGATCTTTCAAGATGCAACGAGTAAAAGAAAAGCTAAACTATGAGGAAGCAACTATGAAAGATCCTTATGCACCAAGAAGAAATTTAGCTTTAGTCTGAGTTTCAATAAACTCTCCAGTGACTACAAGAAAAACGTAAAATAACCTTACAAATCTTGTTAATTGGCATTGTAGTTTTGCTGAATGATAAAGCAATTTAGAACCTTATTCCGACTGAAACATGTACAAATCCTGTGCCAATCCAATAAACCAGAAATACACTGTACTGTACTACGAAGAGCATAATTACTACAACAATGGAATATAATTTTCATTTTTTGAGGTTTCTACACATATGATCGGTAAAAAGACTTTTGTTCATCTCCTTTAATCAATGCTCATTCTTTTGCTTAGTTTCCTACTGTGGAAAGTGGAAAGTATTAATTGTGTTATATTTAAAATCAGCAGTAACAGTATAACCAGCACTGGATGAATATTGGGCAAAATTATTCACAAAAGCTTTTACTAATTCTGAATTACATTTCAATTCAGCCTGTTCATGCTCCTTTTGCTTCACTTGCCTGCAAATGTTTATGCAATATTATTTGTATATGGGAGCTTGCTAGAAGTGCCAATCAGGATCTATGTTGTATTGTGCTAGATGCTGCAAACACACTCAGGGAATGGCTACACAGCAAATAAAGGTGTGACTGTGGTACGGATATGCATACCCATGCTTGCTTTATCTAGCTAGCATGAGTAACAGTAGCAGTGTGTATATGACCCCATGGACTGCCATGCGCATTAGCAACCCGAGTATATACCCAGGGTCCCCAGAGGACTTGTACTTTGGCACCTACCCAGCAATGAAGCCCCTACTGCCATGTCTTCATTATCATTGTTATCTATGCTAGCTAGACAACAACTATGGCAGATATGCCTAGCCAAACCAGGGTCGCACCTTCATTTGCTGTGTAGACATACCCTTAGAGACAGTGCCTGGACCAAAGAGCTTACAATCTAAATAAACAAGACCCAACAAATGACCATGAAACAGAAAAGATGGGAGAGGAGAAACAATGGTAATAGAACCAACTCACATGAATACGGTTTGGTTGGCTTTTGCTGTGCTGGTTGTTTTGGTTTTTTCACTTTAAATATATCAGCGCTCCCTGCTGCACAGCTAAGCCACCATAGGTTGGATGACTTCTGGTAAGTGTCACAGCAGAGTAGGTTTTGAGGAGCCTTTGGAGGGAAGGTTAGTGTCCTTGTACATTAGGAAAGCATCCATATCCAGGAAGGGCATTTAAGCACATGCCTAAACCCTACTGAAGTCAATGCAACTTAAGCAAACGGACCCATTTAAATGCTTTCTTGTATACTGATGCACTTAAGTACATGTTTAAGTACTTTCCTGAACTACAATCTAATTCATGGAGGTCGTTGCCTTGATAAGGGGCAGTGTGGAAGAAGGCACAAAAATAGGAAATGGCCGTTCTTTGGACAAATACCATATTCACTTACAAACAGGGCTGGCTGCATGTGAATACAGATACTTGTTTTATATTTGATACAGTAATATGAAATTTAATTATGTTAAGTTGTCTAGAATATGTAATAGGCACTTCCTTATTTTAACAAATCTAAATAAGACCTTAAATAAATCCTTTCCTCTGAAGTGGTCATTCCATGTTTCTAAAGGTCAGCTGCCCAATTAGGGAGTAAGAAAAATACCAGAAGCAGGTGACTAGCCTCAGAAAGACAGGTTCAATGAACATCCACAGGTGGAAATATGTCTGCACAAAGCATTTGCCTAAACACCGATAAATTTGGGCAACCATTGCCAGGTAACTCAAAGAGGAAAAAGGGCTACATTGTCAGATCTACTATTTGCTATGCCTAGCTCACCAGACTGAGTGTAATGGTCCTAGTGCTGTGCTGGACAGCATCAAAACAATATTTTTATTCTTGTTTCAAAGACCAACAAGAACTATATATTTGGTTCCTGGTGGTAAACAATACGCAGGAAGTGACAAACATCGCTTTAACAAAACAGTATTGTACCATCACCTCTTGGTAACAGGATTAATTTTTACTGAGGAAAGCAACAATAACAAATCAAGCTTCTTGCATCCCTTTGAATTCTTATGGTTACAAATGAGACTTGAAGAGGTTAACTTTCCATGTACGCAGGCTGCTTGTTGAATCACTAATTACTTATGTAGGTACCACTCGTTAGTCTCCTTCTGTTAGAAAATCATAAATCAGACTGAAACCCTGAGCTGTGATTTGTACCCTTATTTAAAATACCCTTGTCAGGTTCTTTTTCAGACCAATCAGAAGTTTCTGAAGAAAACTAAAAAAGCAGGTCCATTATCAGAGGGTAGGCTTAACTTACCCTATGTGTCATATTTAGCAATGCACTGCAGTTCTTGCGCTCAAGTTCATCTTGAGTAGAGACTGACCTAAGCTGCAATGCTCTACTTTGAAAGAGAGCTTTTCCAAAACTCGCAGGTGTTTGTACACACGTTCCATAACACAAATATGGCTAAAAATTCAAGTGGAGGCATACCCCAAAGGAGTGGTAGAAGAGAGGCGTGGCTATAGCAGGAGGGGACTGTAGGCTTTGGAAGTTCACAGAGCATATTTTCTTGTAAGGCCAAAGCTTTGTTTCCAGGTGATCTTAGCACAGGGAAGGAAGAGGTTTGCCTTGCCATTAGAATCTGTATTGCACTAGTGCTAGAAGCCCCAGTCAGTGATCAGGGCCCCATTGTGCAAGATACTGTTCAAACACACAACAGAATGACAGTCTCTGCCTCAGAGTTCACAGTCAGTGGCCTTCAACTCTTCTATTCTTACACAGGCATCAGAAAGCTTCATCTACTCAATCAGTGCCAGAAAAGTACTGTCAAACTATATTAGCAAACGGCTTGCTGTGCTTACCATCCTTTTCAAATCACATGTTGTAATTCATAAGGCTCGAGTATAATTTATGCATTTTATCAGACTGTGTATTATTTTAATAGCAACATCTGCAAAGACTGAATTGCAACATGTTCTGGGATATATAGTAATGCCCCAAGTTAATAAATGTTACGTTTTTCAGTTAGTTCTTCTGCTGCAGTTCCTTTATCATAAGCCTGCAGTTGCCAGCAATTTTCACTGGATCTGATTTCTAGTGGCAAGAGTTACAAAGATCCTCCATCCCTGTTGCAAATGATCTGGTTATAGCTTTGTCAAGACTTTCTTCAGTCAGCCATGAATAAAGGTTTAAACTAGGGCAGAACCATTTGCTGTACAAAATAATAATATGGGCTTTCTAATGATTAATGTCTCCACCTCACTCTTAATAGCACATAAATAAGGGATATTGCCAAACTAACTCTCTTCCTGACTTTTTCCTTTATTCTTTAAGTAACAAAGCCCTAAAGGAGGACTGCACTCGGGCATAAGCTTTTGTCCCCAAGCACTCTTGTGAACATATGGAATGGGATTACTCCCTCTACTACTTACTTCCCTTGTGTGTTCTCTTGCCTCAAAGAGTATGTCTTCATTACAGAGTTAACTCAGGCGATTGGCACCCATGTTAGTCTAGTCTGGGTGTGAGCAGCCACATTTCAAAGCCATACCTGAGTAACCATGTCCTTACTTGTGCTGCACTCTCCTGTGTGCATCATTAGGACCTCTGAGTTCTTGATGGTTCTTCATGATTCTTTGTGTTCCACTAAACTGAACCACTCACTGATTCTTTCCTATTGAATTGTAAGACAACTCCTTTGTCATCCAGGGCACACAGGGGGAACTGTGGAAAGGCACTGGAAGACTGTCAGTACTTGAATAGCTCAGCCTGTGTCACCCCTGCAAAAGAGGGAAGTTACCAGCCTGAATGAAAGTGATTAGTCTACACCCCCACCTGGGCAAGCCTGGGTTTAAAGCATCACCAAATTCAGGTGAGAGGATTTTGTGTGGACGTGAGGCAACACCCAAGGAAGAACCAGAGTTCTTCCAAATAAGGCTCTCTGCCTTTTAATTCCTGGGTGGATGGCTCGAAACCCTTAGGGTCTGGCTACCAGAGGGGTCAACAGAATAGCTCAGCACCTCTATATAGGGTCCTCCAGCTGACAGCAGTAACAGAGCCATACAGTGGGGATTTGGGATGTAGTTCCTGATTGTTCAAAGGGTTTGGGTTCAACAGATGAAGAGTTAACAGCGCTATAACATAAACAGAGCTTGGTCAGCTAGGATACCAGGCCCTGTCAGGGACTTCCCACCCTTTTCTCTGGCTTGTGCTGAACCTTCTGTTAGACTAGGAGAGAGAAAAAACTCCCAACAACAACAACAAAAATGATATTTATGCTCTTAAACATACTATCAATTGCACAGCCTCAAAAGTTTACAAGTCATTTACTCTTCTGAGTCTACATTTCCCTTTCCCCACCTCCAATCTATGATTAAAATAACCAGGAACCTGACCCAAGGCATTATATAGGAAAACCTCCATAATACTGTATACACACTGAGTGTGTATACTATAATTAGAGTAGGATTAGCTTCATAGCTTGCACTGACTACTGAGCGAATACTATGAATAATGTGTTTAATATATGAATAATTATGATGACTGAGATCTTATGTCAATCAGTAATAAGTAAAATTACAAAAACGAATACAGGAGTCTTCATTGTGTAGCAGGATATTATTTGTATAGTTAACGTAATCTTTAAATAACTTTTAAACATTTTAAAACCCTTAGAAAATATTCTTGCCTTTAAAATGTACTTCACTGTAACATAATTTCTTTAATTTCCATAGATCATAAAATACACAAATATTTATATAAAGTGGCAATCCCATCTCAGGTTTCTGGTGGCCTACAAACCAAGCAAACTTTGCTCTAGTTGTCCCTAGAACCATATTAAATAACAACTCTATGTAATCCCTATGTACAGATCACCCTACCTATGTGGTTAACCCATATAACAAGACTGAGGGAAAGGAACATCACTTGCGATACTCCTGCAGTTTAAACAAATGAGCTTACACTATGCAGTATGCTACAGTTACCCTTGGCTTTATTGATGGAAACCTGAGGTAAATCTGAAAACTTGCTGTGTGCTGTTAGAGGAGACAAGGTGAAGGATGCACATCCAGTCCAGCTACCCTGAAATATTTACTACGCCTAACTAGAGTTGGGTGGGAAAAGTTAATCAATTTCAGGGAGGATTTAGATATTTGGTTTCATGCTGATACAAAACTAAAACTCAAAAATTTTGAAATTCTCTGCTATGAAAGAGAATGAAGCCTCAGCAGGCAGCCTGAGAACTGCCTCAGACCCATGGATATTCAAAGCCTTGGGCTCCTCAACTTGAAGACAATCTGCCTGGTAGGTTGCTCCAGAGCTGTGAACCCTGCAAACCCGGATTCCCAGCAGTCTGCCAGATAGGCTGCTGAGGAGCTGGGTGGCAAGCTAGTGAGGAAACCAGGCAGTCAGGTTTCTAAACGACCAGTTACATCTGAGTGATTGGGTAAAGGACAAATTACCGTAAGATTTCTTTAAAACACCCAAATGGTCTTGGTTGCTCTTAATTAAGACTAAATAGCTCAGTATAGAAACTCTACTTGAACTGGCTGCAGTAGAAATGAACTTTATGTCTGCTCAGTGGAGACTGGTGGCATCTGAAATTAGGTAGGCAAAATGAACAAACGTGGTCTGAGAGTCAGTTTCGGGTAAGTCACTTAGGCCAAAATTTTCAGAAGTAGGCTTTAATTTTGCATTCTTCAATATTTTGATATCAAGCTTGAGATGCCCAAAACCAGAGGCACATAAAATTAGCAGACAGATTTGAAACCATTGATTTATATACCTCAGTTTCACTATCTGTAAAATGGGGATAATAATTACAGTTTCTCATTATGAAGCTTAATCCATTAATTGAACTCCTCTGAAAGAAGGTACTATAAAAGTGCCAATTAATCATCATACTGTATCTGATCAAAAGTCATATCCTGCCAATCCTGAATGGCCTCCATTGTTTCTGCTCCTATTTCTTCATCTCAGCATAAAAATTACATGAGATCCAACTAGTCCCACAACATTTCCACAACTGTAACAGAGCAGATAACTAGACACAAAGGGTCAAACAGTGGTCTCATACCCCCACTAAACCCCCATCTGAAAGCAGAATTTGGCTCAGATTCAGTAGACAAAGTTTTTTCCACTTTCAGAAGAAACTCAACCATGTAAAGTTTATAGGCACTAGTACGAGAATAAATCAATTTAAGTCTGTGTCACACCATTCTTTACAGTTCTGTAACAAGGTGTACTTTGTTAGATTTTAATCTGCATACATTTGAGACAGCAAAGCTCTTCAAAATCATCTTTTAATGGCATCGCAATTTATAGACAGTAACTAATTTCAAACTTCATAGCACTTGGCTTTTATGATTATTTCAAATCATTTAAATGCAAATGAATTTCCAGAGAGAGAAAACATCAAATGCCCTTGAGTGGCAACATGTAATAGAACTGCGAGCAGAAATCACAGTAGGAATTTGAAGCAGCCTGATAGGGTTTGACGGGAGGTCTGTATAAAAGTGTTTGCCTAAATCCAATTTACATTTCATTTCACATTATATTCTATTTACCCATTTTGTCATTTTAATATGATTTGTTTACTTAATCCTACTCAGAAATCCAATCTTCTATCAAGAGCAAATGTGGAATTCTGGTAAAGATAAAACTTAAAGCTATTTAGTATTTTAGGACAATAGTAATATAGTCTCTAAAATGGCACTACCTCTTTTTTTCTCCCTGCAGTTAATAATGTTACAGCATCATGCAGCCAGAAACATTCATGCATGCCTTAAATAATTACATTTCTTTCAAGCTAAGCAATTGTTTGTCTACTGACAGAGTAATATTTCCTGGGAGGCATTGCTAAGCTACAGTACATACAAAATGTTTGGACAGAGGGGACTGAAAAAGATCTGAACTATGCTTAATGTGATTGCACTCAGAAGGATTGGAGCTATCATGGAAATCTCCATTCAGCTGCAGTTACAATGAAATACTGTTCAACAGTGTTTTCATATTTCCAGCAAGCTGAACTAACATGAGACAACAAAAGCTGGCCAAACTGCTCCCTGATGTCTTGGGTGCCTATGAAAGGAGTGGGAGGAAGGACCTATGTTCACTTTGTTATTGTAGATTCTGTCTTTTAAAGGAAAAGAATCCATTCTTGAAATTTAGAACTACAATGTGACCTAGTCTATCTTGATCTGCCCCAATCCAGTGCAAATTAAGACCTACATTGTGAAGCAAAGTTAAATCATATCATGTTTAAGGAATGTAAGCAAGCAGAGGACATTCTGCTACCTGCACTCCTTTCAAAATGACTTGGTCTTAAGGTGATCACCTTTTCAAAAGGCAAAAGTGGGACACACTTAGGAGCCCTGCACCCTGTCCCTCTTTTTCCCCCTGAGTCCCCACCCCCTGGCTAGGCCAGAAGCCGAATCCTGGCCATGGTAATAGCCACCAAGGGAGCCTGGGTCGCTGTGGGGAGCCAAGGACACTCCTGACTTGGGCAGAGAGTTGGGTTGCCCAAGAGCAGCCCCCAGCCATTGTCCACACACACTGAGGGAATGCTCCCCAGCACTGGTGGAGGATCTGGACAGGGTGACCAGATGTCCTAATTTTATATTTGGGCTTTTTCTTATATGGGTGCCTATTACCTTTCACCCCGTTCCAATTTTTCACACTTGCTATCTGGTCACCCTAGTTCTGGGGCTCCCCACAATGGCCCAGGCTCCATGGGCAGCTCTTACTACTTCCTGGCTCTAGCTTGTCACCTAGCTGGGGGGCAGGCCTCAGAGAGGAGGGGAGGAGCAGGAGGCCTTTTGTTGAGGGGGGACTAAGTCCCACCTCAGTCCCACCTCCCCCACTGGGAAGAGGTTGGAACCACCTCTGAGCCTCAGGCAGGTGCGGAGCAGCACAACACGGAATCCAGGACAAATGCTATCCCAGAGTCATTCAGCCTGGGACCGGGACTTGAATTCTTCTTACCCTATTTGATGTCTTGCTTGACGTCTAGGGTCAGGCTTTCAAATGTGTAAGCAGAGTGACATCTTGCACAAGAGTTTGAAGGACAATAGCAGTGAAATACTGTCATAAGGATATAGAGCCATGGTGGGCAATCTGCGGCCCGCGGGCTGCACGCAACCAGTCAGGGTAATCCACTCACAGGCCATGAGACAGTTTGTTTACACTGGCTGCCCACAGTTCGCCATTCCTGACCAATGTGAGCTGTGGACAGTCAATGTAAAAAAACTATCTCATGGCTCGCTAGCAGATTACCCTGAAGGGCCACAGATTAAATCAGTAATGGGCAAAGATTACTAAAACTGTGCTGTTCCACTAACAATCAATTTCACAATCAAGATGTCTTTTCTGTTATAAAAGCAAGTTGACATACCTCTTGTTCATAAACGCCATTATTTTGTTTATTGCCCATTTCTATATTTATTTCATGATTGTTCCCTGCAAAAAGGGAATGTTTGCCCAGTTTGTTTTCTGAAAGCGTGATGTAATATTGCAAGTGCAATGATGCACTGCATTTTTGAAAACTACCAGTACTGCCCAAATTGTTAGATTTGAGAACGCTAACTCAAAGGTTAACATAAAGGCTGTAAATTCTTAATTCCGCACTCTTTTTGCATTTTGGTAAAAGGATAATCGTTCAAATAATCTTTCAAACTGTCTTCTAACTGAGTTGAACATAAATCCTTGACTCTTATTATCATCAACACAAAAGTACCTTGAAGTCCCAACTGAGAGCAGACCCCATTGCGCTAAGTACTGTACACATAGCGAAAGACAGGTCCTGTTCTTTAGAGGTTACTGTCTAAATAGACAAGACAGGTAAATGGAGGGAAAAGCACCTCCTTCAACACTCCCACAGCCTGATTCTCATCTCACCTATGGTTGTTTAAATAGGAAGCAACTCCACTAAACTCAAATAAGCTACATCAGTTTTACACTAGTATAGCTCCGCCAATGGAGTTATTCGCAATATATACCTGTTGAAGTGAGAGCAGAATCTCATCTTTTCTTTCAAAGTGGGCAGGTGAAATCTGGTCCATTATAAGAAGCTTTTACTTGGGACTCCTAGATATTAAAATCAATAGCAGGACCAGCAATGAGATACAGAATTTACTTTTGCCTATGAAAAGACAATACTGAATTCCCTCTATTTACTTCTTCCTAGTAGTCTTTCCAAGCAGGAAAGGATAAGACAGGTGACTGCCTGTACAGATCATACTGCTTTGGGAGGAGCTGTTATATCCTGAAGCCAACTCTTTGTTTACCTGAATGTGTCACTGAATGATGAATGTCATCTCATTGAGGCATGCAGGATCCCACAGCCCAAAGAAGACTCTAAAGTCCAGCTGTTCATACTACATCTCTACCAAGCACCAGGATGCTTCCAATAACACCATCAGGATCAAACTTTGTGTGGGTTTTGTTCTTTGTTTTGTTTGGGGACATTTTTTTCTTTGATGAAAGAAAGATCTTTCTCCCTGGAAGAGATTAACATTTTTTAATTTAAACTTAAATACAATAGTCCACAATGAATGTTTCTATTTTTGCTTTTATCAAAAATGAGTTATGAAGGCTCTAGGGTTCTTCTGTAGTATTAAAAGCCAAGGATATGGCTACACTACCTGCCAGATCGATGGGTAGCGCTCGATGTATCGGGGATCAATTTATTGTGTCTCATTCGATCCCCAAATCGATTCCTGTATGCCACCTCAGAAAGAGGAGTAAGCGGAGTTGGCAGGGGAGCAGCCGTGGTTAACTCACCACCGTGGAGTCGGACAGGTAAGTCAAACTAAGATACTGCAACTTCAACTACGCAATTCGCGAATAGCGTAGCTGAAGTTGCAGTATCTTAGGTTGACCCCCACTCCATAGTGCAGACCAGCCCCAAGAAACAGTAACATTAAACCAAGGAACGGTTGCCTTACCGACATTGGTATAATTTACAGCTTGATGGTTTTAAAACTTGCTTGTTGTTTTTTCCAGATTTTTTAAAATACCCATTGCCCTAGATTGTTCAGTACGCAATAGATCATTTTATTTGAGACATTACCACTTTGTACTAGTTCTATATTTTAAAGCAAGTACTTTAACAGCTTTTATATTACAGCAAAGAAGAGAAAAATACAATAATATAATTGCACTATAATCTTCACAAAGTAGTGTGGCTGAGGAACAAATACGGTAGTTATGTTTTCATGACTGGACACAATACAATGGGGGAAATATCTATCAAGTTTCTATCCTATAGATTAAATATTTTGTTACAATAACCTAGAGTGAATTGATCCATATTAACCCAAGGCAAAGAAATAAGCAACTATGCTATCTCAGCATAGTTTTGAGATCTAAAATAATGGACCTCCATAATATACACATACAGGCATTGTACACATTCTTTGTCACTGAGACTATATGCATGAACAACTGCAAAATTGTCAAAAATTTACTAGCTTGGGGAAAATATCGATTCACGCGTCCTTAACCATGGGGATTGATTGTATTGTAACTACCAGTGATATTTTACTATCCCATCAAAGACAGTTCCCGTCACAAAAATGGACAATTAGATTTTCTTTAAGATATATCTGTACACAAATCTAGTTCTGTGCATGTATACATGTACACACACACCGATTTTGTGTATGAATTAACATTCTGTGGATGGCAAAATATTTAGCATTTTCCTGCAATACAGTCACCTACTTAAACACATTAAGACTTTCCTGCAGGTAAATCACAGTTTTCAGACAAGCTTGTAATTTAAATCAGCTCCATTCTGCATTTCATGTGAATGTTCCACTGGAAAATAATTAAAATTAACAACACTCCTTGCAACTCTTTCCATCAGAAATAGCCCAACATTGCACACACACATTGCTAATCTCAGGTAATGAGACCTTGAAGAAAAGACTAGGAAGTGACACAATAATTACCCAGAGCAGGTGATTTCAACAGATGTAATGTAGGGCTGTTCCATCCTCACTCACTCTGCCTTGATCTCATCTGAACCCCTCCTCCACCCTGACTCACTTCCATTTCCTACACCACCCTTTGGATAATAACGGAAGTGGATCATAACATGTTTTCTGAAGAGATGGTATCTGTACGTTTTCAACATTAAGAGATTTTGGTTTGTTCATCAAAAAGTCTCAGCTCATTTAATCTCCTTTATCAGTTCCTCTACTTCCCTCTCAACCTCACAGTCAAAGAATCTCATTCCTTTATCATCCTTCTCTAAGATAATATAGCACATATTTTTTTGCCTTCCATGGTATGCTTTAGTGTCGAGAGAGAGAGAGAGAGAGAGAGAGAGAGAGAGAGAGAGAGAGAGAGAGAGAGAGAGAAAGCAAGCACACATGACAGAGGGAGCAAAACAATCTTGGCACTTGTTCAGGTCAATGTGAAAAAAATGCCAATGGGGATTTCCTCAGTAATAAGCCAGATGGCATCAATGGATACTTGGGGAGAGAGATTCTGTCTAATTCTCTTTAATGGCAGAAACTGCCTAGGCAAGTCCTGATTTTGTTGGAAAACCAATGACTAGCTATTTTCTGTTCTTTTTATTTCTCATGACATGCTGTCCACACCTGCCGCTAATGCCTTTCAGATGCTGAGAGAACCTGACACTAATTCATCATTCCCCTTCCTCCTCTTGTCCCCTACTAGATTCCAACTAGTTCTCTTCCTTCTCGTGTGTATTGTCTCTGTGGCCGAAATGTTTACTTAGCCCCCTAAGAATCTGATTCAATATCTATTTTTTTTCAAATGTGACACACTTCCATGTGAAAGTGGGAAAAACACCTGTCATTTGTGGTGGCAGCCATCTTCAACAACACACTGGGGACAGAAGAAGGGACCTCCAGAGCTTAAATCATGAACTGCTATAGCTCACGTTACAACCCTTTAGCAAGGGCTATAACAGACTCCTATCCTCTGCAGGTTAGGCATAAAGGGGGCCCTATAAACACATACGCACCAGTGGGTTACACAGTCTTTTCATTTGTGCTCACAGTTGCACAGTATGACACCAAGGTCTCAAGCTGTATTGTAAGGAAGAGGCTTCTTTGCTTCTGAAATGACAATCAAAAGACAACAGTAGAGCCTCTTTTTCTACAGTGGCACTGGATGCAGCAATAGTGAATTAGGAATAAATACTCCAAATGCTGCGCTCCTGACATACATCTAAATGGGAGGCTCAGTCTGTAGACTATTTGCTTACTTGATGAGCAGGAAAACTTTAGTTTTCCTGGAATACAAAAAATCCTGGGGATAAATTGTATGTATTGGTTTTTTGGTGTTCTGAATTGAGCATATAGAAGATTCCTTTATTCAGAAGGCTCACTCATTCTGTAGGTGAACAAAGAGCTAGATACGGGTCTCCTCCACAGAAGCAATTCCATCTGTATCTGACAGAGCAATGCAACTTTGATTCTTAGTTCTGAGTAAAGGGCTCTCTCCCCACCCTCCAACACTGCTTCTAGGGATTTCTATCTTTTTCCTTATCTTTTTCTGGCTCCATTTGTGGCCAGTTGAGCCTCAGCTGATATGACACCAACACGCCATGATGACTAAAAAAATACGGCAGCATTTTGTTTGATGGAGCCAGTAATCTGATAAAATGCTTCTGGGGGCTACAAAACTCAGGATCCCATGGGAGCAAAGCTGACAACACAAAAACAATTATATTTGAACCCTGAAATGACAAAGGTGTAGATACCATCAGGCCATTTCTGGTCTCTGTAAGAATGCCTAAAACAGCCATAAAATTAATATAATTTGCAACCTTATAAGCAACGTGCTCATTGAACATAATATCAATTTGGATAATCTAAAGAGAACCATTCTTTATATTTGCTTTCTCTGATTCACAGCAGCAATAGTAAGCCTTGCAGGATTTTCACAAGACATAATATTCTATTAGTTTTCAGAGGCATAAAGTAAACCCTTAGAGATAGGTTTCTCAGCCTGAAAATGATAAGAGTGTCAAGATATAAAAATCATTTCTTTCCTTGTAAATGAAATGAAACTGTGATTGTAAATGCTCCGCTTTTGGCGAACAAACAGTCCTATATTAGAAACATGCAAAATAAATAGCTTTATTATTTTGATTTATGATGGGATATTTGAAGGCTCACAAATGGAAAGCATGGACCAAGCCCAGCCTCTGAGTGTTCTGCACTGCCCTAGTGGCACAAAACAACCAGAAACCCAGAAGACATAGACCCACATCGAGGAATCCATGCAAGCCATAGAACCACCATAGCAGCTACTATACTACCCCCATTCCTGGCCCCCAGCATAACGTGTCCAGAACTCTTGTACATCCTGACAATACCTAAGTTCCAGAACAGACTGTCTGGGCCACTGGTAGTGGATACAAAGTAGAACAGCCCTAATCTACTCCATCTTAGGTTGGTGATCAGCCTAGCAGTTTGTTGGCTACAGAATTGGTGGGACCTAAAGGTGATTTAACATAACCTTTGCCCAGTCCCTTCTGCTTAGCCCATATCTTTAAATATGACACAGAGTCCCATTGTACCAATGGCTTATTTTCTCACATCTGCATGTTGAATTTTGTTTTGATTTACCACCAAACTATATTTTGCGCAGCTCCATGCATCCACCACTGTCAACTAGGTCTGAGCTAGGGCACATTTGAGCTGGAAATGCTTATGCAAATTCAGACAGGCAAATTACCACAGCCAGTCCCCTGTACCTGCCACTTCCCCTATGCTCTTCTGACTTCAGTGGGCATCTTGGTAGCACCATTGGGAGAAAGGATATTCTTTTGCCCCATTACTTTTAACCTCGGGGTTGGTACCTACCACTCTATTCTGTCTGTCAAAGTCAGAAGTTAATTTTCCTTCTGTTCAGTATAGTCCCAAACAGTATAGTTCCAAAATTATCATAAATCTAGGTTTACTCAAGTTAGAAAATAGAGAATTAAAGGAGTGGAAGTGAAAGAAAATAGAACATGCTTGTTTACTCAAAGCCTTGGCTCGTTAGACAGTGGCCACTACCAGATTCTTCAGAGGACAGTACAAGAAAACCCCATAAGGATGACTGAGGAATAACCTGCCTATAGGAAGAATCTCTTACCATTGATTTAAGAAAAAATACAAATCTTACATCCTTAGGGTTTGTCTGTGTGTCCCTTTTACCATTTAGAACCTCAAGGACTGAGTTACAGCTCCCTAAGTCAGAGAAGTTCTTCCGGTACTATTGTTTACATTCTGGACAGCCTTTGCAATAAAGGTGTAATTCACTGTTATTCACCATTCTACACCCAAAGTCTGCTTTTGTAATTGTAGACAGACAATATTTTTTCTCCTTTTCCTTCAACTCCTTTTAAAACTAATTATTATGCATCCTTTGCAGAGCAATTTACAATTATACACAATATTTAATGAAACTCAGCCTTCCTAAATAGATGAGGGTCAGGTTTATTTCCATTTACTGTCAATGTCACACTTCAAAGGAATACTTTGAATTTGGTTTTGAATTTAGGGAGACCAACACCATCTTTTTTGAACACGTCACACTTCTTGAAAGACTGCCTGCTAAGACTAAAGTCTAGTTTCATGTTGATAGATGTTTCCTCCTCTTATATTTTTTGACTTATTGATTGTGAGTTTAATCTACATATCATATGTACTCATTCTAATGTCCGTCTACAGTTTCTCTTGGATTGCTATCACTCTGTCACATGTACTGTTCTTCCCTTGTAAAATAATGCCATTATTTTGCATTGATAGCTGCATATTCAATAAGCATAAATAGTGGAAATTAAATGAATTGCTTGTGGACTTTTCAGGAAATTTGGGAATCATAGAAATATAGGCCTGGAAGGAACCTTGAGAGGTCATTTAGTCCATACCCCAACACGGAGGCAAGACTAAGTATACCTAGACCATTCCATACAGGTGTTTGTCTAACTTGCCACAAATTCCCTTGGAAGCCCATTCAAGAGATTAACTACGCAACAGATCACTGTCCTATTTTAAAAATAATTAATGTATTTGAAGACTGTTATTATAGTCTTCTTTTCTCAAAACTTAACATAACCAGTTTTTTTTGTAACCTTGATTCATAGGTCAGATTTTCTAAACCTTTTATCATGTCAGTTGCTCTCGTCTGAATTGTTTCCAATTTGTCCACATTGATCCTAAAGAGTAGCATCCAAACCTGGACACGTTAACTCCAGCTGAGTTCTCACTAGTGCCAAGAAGAGCAGCATAATTACCTGGCATGTCTTACATATGACATTCCTCTTAAAATACACCAGAACAATATTAGCCTTTTTCACAGCTGCATCTCATAGTTGACTCATAATCAGTTTGTGATACATTAGAATTTCCAGATCCTTTTCAGCAGTACTATCCTCTAGCCACCTATTTCCTATTTTGTAGTTGTGCATTTAAGTTTTTCTTCCTATGTGTAGAACTTTGCATTTGTCTTTATTGAATTTCATCTTGTTGATTGCAGACCAATTCTCCAATTTATCAAAATCCTTTTTGAATTCCAGTTATGTACCCCAGAGCGCTTGCAACCCTTCCCAGCTTAGTGTCATCCACAAATATTATAATCATACTGTCCACCCGATGGAAGAA
The DNA here is from genome assembly GCA_007922305.1 of Dermatemys mawii. Lineage (NCBI taxonomy): Eukaryota > Metazoa > Chordata > Testudines > Dermatemydidae > Dermatemys > Dermatemys mawii. The sequence continues at coordinate 22,267,349 of ML677326.1, forward strand.
GGATAGTCCAGTGATGGGGCACGGGTCTGGTATGTGGGAGACCCAGGTTCACACTCTTCTCCACAATGGAGCTCTTGTGTGACCTTGGGAAAGTCACTTAGCCTCCCTGTGCCTCAGGTCTCCATCCATAAGTGGTCCCAGAAAGATGTGCAAGTTTAGATAATACCACCCATTGGAATGTTGTGAAACGATGTCCCTACAACTTAACCAGCCATGGGATACCTGGACTCTCCACCCCATTATCCAAGTCATTAATGAAAATACTGACTAGTGATAGACCCTTACTGCCTGCCCCCAAAAAACTCCTCCTCCCAGTTTGACAGTGGACCATTGCTAACTATTCTGAATACAGTTTTTCAGCAAGTTGTGCACCCACCCCACAGTAATTTCATCTAGTCCACATCACCAGTTTGTTTATGGTGATGTCTCTGAGCCAATGGGACTACCTGCAGAGTAAGGTAAGGTGATACTTCAAGTAAAACTGCTCTTTGTAAACTCCTCAGAGCTTGGACTGCATGTGTAAGTGCCCCTGGCTGATTGGGGCCTCTAGGCCAGAGGTGGGCAAACTGCTGCCCGCGGGCCATATGTGGCCCGTGGGCCATTTTTATGCAGCCCGCAAGCTCAGCCGGAGCTGGCACCACGCTCCCAACTGAGCGCTGGGCACTGCGGGTCCCGCACTCCAGGGTGGACCGAGCCACGGCACAGGGAGCTGCGGGGCCCTGCATTTCAGGGCCAGGGGGCTGGGCGAGCGTGGCCGCGAGCCGCAGGGCCCAGTGCCTCCAGGCTGGGGTGCCGGGCGGGCGCAATGCGGCCGCGAGCTGCGGGGCCCCATGCTCCCGGGTCGGGACGCTGGTCAGAGCACAACCGGGAGACAGATGGTGGTGGGGGCGGGTTGTTTGGGGAAGCACAGCCTTCCCTACCCAGCCCTCCACATGGTTTTGAACCTCAATGTGGCCCTCAGGCCAAAAAGTTTGCCCACCTCTGCTCTAGGCACTACATTAATACAGATAATGAATAAAAATGTCTCCTCTGAGGCAGAATTGTGAAGAAGACAACAATAAAGTTGCATTATTACAGCTTTCGAAATGCAATCACACTGCCACCTAGTCATCCAAGTTGAGAAATTTTGACATATGAGTAAATTATCATGAAGTTTTTCATCATCATCAAAGCAGAACAGACAAGCAGATTCCATGCCCAGGCTGGTAAATTGTCATGATAGTTTTGCCAAGCCACATTATCGCATGACTAAAAGAGTTTCAAGCTGAACCAAAAATGAAAACAAACTTTTTAATTCTGTCCTCAGATGAGTCCCCAACAACCCTACTGAAATCAGAGACATTCACAAATATAAGTGCGAGCCAAATCTGTCCCTTTGTCTGCAAAAGTTGTTTTTCTGCCAATTTCCAGACTTTGAGGTTTGCCTCATTTCAGTTTCAAAAAGTGAAAGCTAGAAGGAAAACCACAGAAGATTAATACTCAAATGACTGTCTTAATTCAACCCAGATTAGAGAGGATTAATTTTGATCTGCACAAGTGTTCTAGACGAGTCTATTCTAGTCTTCATGACATGCTCAAACAAGCACTCAGTGGAATGCCATTCTAAAATTCCAGATTAATATTTAATTGTCTTAAAAATATGTTTGTGAAAATAGTATCTCAAATTTCATACAGTGCAGGAAATTGCACATGCTTTTTTCAAATCTATCCAGTGAAAGCTACTCCTTTCTCTCCCATCTCCATACTTTCTCCCCCTCCTCCATCATACAGCCTTCTCACGCATGTGGATGGCTACAGCCCAAAAACTCTGATACATTTTTATCTGAGTACTTAGAAACTTGCACTGGAAATATTTTAAACTACAAGAGGACTGAGTGAGATTATTTTATGCAGCAAAAGAATGACATAGTCGTGCACAATTTAACACAGATGATAGAGTAAAAAAAGAAATAAAAAGGCTCTGTATCTGAAGTCCCTTTACAAAGAAAGCACCAGAAAGATTCAGAAATAATTAGAAATGTAAACTAGTTTTGCAGAAGCCTCTTAAGCCATACCAAACTTCCCACATTTCCTCCTAAATCCCCATAGCTGTAAGATTTATTTTTTCAATTGTTTTCTTTAAAAATTTTTATCTTCAATAACTTCAACAGAAGGAATCAAAGCGAAAGATTTGAGCATCTAGCTTTTCTCCCTCTTCCTTTCTTTGCACAAAACGATGAAGACATTTCCTCAGTCATTAATCAAACACAAAGATAACATTTACATTTACTGTACTTGCATGCAGCCAAGGAAAACTGGCCTAGTGGTATGAACTAAAAGCAAGCTCAGGAAGGAGTGATTAAAATAATTAGGAGCAATTACTTCTAAAATTATGGTACTGAATGGGACAGTGTTTAATAATGAGAGGTCACAATTACTGGAATGCTCTTCTGTACACTCATTGTCCTTTTAGTATTGTAGTCATTTCTGTTTTCCTCCTCCACAATGGAACCCTCAAGTGAATTTATTTTTCTGTCAAAAGAACTTCATTATATACAAAGGTTCACCATGCTCAGAATGACAATCTGTGCATTCTGAATGCTTGAAGTAATATGAATCTTCAGTCCATTTCTCTATAAAAGCAATTTCACTATATCTGACTTTCATTATCTTTGAATTTAGTTTATGCCTACAAGTGTACAAGTTTTTAGGGAATGGGCAAATTGATTTGGATAAAATAAGATTCAAATTTTCACTCAAACACACACAGAATTGGAACCAAGCTTTCTATTCATTTTCATATACTTAAAGCTTGTTTACACTAGGAGGGTTTCACTAGTATAGTTATATTGTTATAGCTACACCAGCAAAACCTTATAGGGTGGATGCAGGGCCATCAGTCTAAAAGTGCACAGAGAATCATGGAACTCGAAGGGACCTTGAGAGGTCATACAGTCCAGTCCCCTATACTCATGGCAGGACTAAGTATTATCTAGACCAGGGATCGGCAACCTTTGGCACACGGCCCATCAGGGTAATCTGCTGGCAGGCCGAGAGACATTTTGTTTACGTTGACTCTCCACAGGCACGGCCCCCGTGCAGCTCCCACTGGCTGCAGTTCGCTATTTCCGGCCAAAGAGAGCTGCGTGAAGTGGCAGCCAGCACGTCCCTGCAGCCCACACCGCTTCCTGCAGCTCCCATTGGTTGGGAACCTTGAACTGCAACCACTAGGAGCTGTTGGGGGCCTTGCCTGCAGAAGGTCAATGTAATCAAAATGTCTCACAGTCCCCCAGTGGATTACTCTGATGGGCTGCATGCCGAAGGTTGCTGACCCCTGATCTAGACCATTCCTGATAGGTGATTGTCTAACCTGCTCATAAAAATCTCCAGTGATGAAGATTCCACAACCTCCCTGGACAACTTATTCCAGTGCTTAACTACCCTGAGAAGAAGTTTTTCCTAATGTCCAACTTAAACCTCCCTTGCTGCAATATAAGGCCATTGCTACTTGTCCTGTCCTCACAGGTTAAGAACAATTTTTCTCCTTCCTCCTTGTAACAACCTTTTATGTACTTGAAAACTGTCATCATGTCCCCTCTCAGTCTTCTCTTTTCCAGACTAAACAAACTCAGTTTTTTCAATCTTCCCTCATGTCATGTTTCCTAGACCTTTAATCACATTTATTACTCTTCTCTGGACTTTCTCCAATTTGTCCACGTCTTTCCTGAAATGTGCCACCCAGAACTGGACACAATACTCCAGTTGAGGCCTAATTAGCAACATCTCCCAACTTGGTATTGTCTGCAAACTTTATAAATGTATGATCTATGACATTATCTAAATCATTGAACTGGACCCAGAACTGATCTCTGCGGGACCCCACTCGGTATGCCCTTCCAGCATGACTGTGAACCACTGATAACTACTCGCTAGGAATGGTTTTGCAACCAGTTATGCACCCACCTTATAGTAGCTCCATTTAGGTTGAATTTCCCTAGTTTGTTTATGAGAAGGTCATGCAAGACAGTATCAAAAGCTTTAATAAAGTCAAGATATACCATGTCTACTGCTTCCTCCCATCCACACAACTTGTTACCCTGTCAAAGAAAGCTATCAGGCTGGCTTGACACAATTTGTCGTTGACAAATTCAAGCTAACTGTTACTTATCACCTTATTATCTTCTAGATGTTTGCAAACTGATTGCTTATTTCCTCCATTGTCTTTCCAGGTACAGAAGTTAAGCTGACTGGTTTGTAGTTCCTCGGATGGCCATTATTTCCCTTTTTATAGATTGCACTATATTTGCCCTTTTCCAGTCTTCTGAAATCTCCTGTCTTCCCTTACTTTTCAAAGATAATTGCTAATGGCTCAGATACCTCCTCAGTCAGCTCCTTGAGTATTCTAGGACGCATTTCGTGAGGCCCTGATGACTTGATGACATCTAACTTGTCTAAGTAATTTTTAACTTGTTCATTCCCTAGAGGCCTCTGATCCTCTCTCATTTTTACTAACATTCAATATGCTAAACGTTGAATCGCCACCAACCTTATTGGTGAAAACAAAAACAAATAAGTCATTAAGCAGTTCTGCCATTTCCTTATTTTCCGTTACTGTTTTCCCCCTCTTATTGAGTAAGGGGCCTACCTGGTTCTTGGTCTTCCTCTTGCTTCTAATGTATTGTAGAATGTTATCTCATTACCCTCTATGTATCTAGCTAGTTTGATCCCTTTTTGCACCAGGGTCTTTCTAATTGTTGTCCCTACATACTGGTGTTAATTTGTTTAAATCCATCCTTTGTAATGTGACCTATTTTCCACTTTTTGTAGAACTGTTTTTTTAATTTTTAGATCATTGAAGATCTCCCGGTTAAGACAGGTGGTCTCTTTCCATACTTCCTATCTTTCCTACGCAGTGGGATAGTTTGCTCTTGTGCCTTTAATAATGTCTCTTTGAAAAACTGCCAACTGTCTTCAACTGTTTTTCCCCTTAAACTTGCTTCCCAAGGGATCTTACCTACCAACTCCCTGAGTTTGCTAGTCTGCTTTCTTGAAATCCATTGTCTTTATTTTGCTATTCTCTCTTCTACCATTCCTTAGAACCATGACCTCTACCATTTCATGATCACTTTTGCCCACGCTGCCTTCCACTTTCAAATTCTCAACCAGTTCCTCCTTATTTGTCAAAATCAAATCTAGAACAGCGTCTCCCCACTTGTAGCTTTCTCCACCTTTTGAAATAAACAACTGTCTCCAATACATTCCAATAACTTGTTGGATAATCCGTACCCTGTTATTTTCCAAAAAGATGTTGGAGTAGTTGAAGTCCCCCATCACCATCAAGTCCTTTGCTTTGGATGATTTTGTTAGTTGCTTAAAAAACGCCTCATCAACCTCTTCTTCCTGGTTAGGTGGTTTGTCATAGACCCCTACCATGACATCATCCTTGTTTTTTACTCCTTTTATCCTTAATTAGAGACTTTCAACAAATCTGACTCCTATTTCCATCCCAACTTCAGTCCAAATGTATACATTTTTAATATATAAGGCAACTTTTTAATATATAGGGCCACCCTTTTTTCCCTGCCTGTCCTTCTGAGTAAGCTGTATCCTTCTATACCAGGGGTGGGCAAACTTTTTGGCCCAAGGGCCACATCGAGGTTGCAAAATGGTATGGAAGGCTGGGTAGGGAAGGCTGTGCCTCCCAAAACAGCCTGGCCCTGCCCCCTATCCGCCCCCTCCTGCTTCCCGCCCCCGACTGCCCCCCTCAGAACCCTGAACCCCCCCAGTTCCCTGTCCCCTGACCGCTCTCTCCAGAGACTCCCTGCCCTTAACCATCCCCTCAGGACCCCATCCCATATCTAAGCCCTCCCTGCTTCTTGTCCCCTGACTACCACCTCCCGAGACTCTCCACCCCTACCTTCCCCCCCAGGGCCCTACCTCCTACCCAATCCCCCTCCCTACTCCTGTCCCCTGACTGCCCTGACTCCTATCCACACCCCTGCCCTCTGACAGATCCCTGGGACTCCCATGTCCCATCCAACCCCCCCGTTCCCCATCCCTTGACTGATTCCCCAGAACCTCTGTCCCATCCAACTGCTCCTTGTCCCCTGACTGCTCCCTGGGATTCCTTGCCCCTTATCCAATCCCCTGGCTCCAGCCCTGGCCCCCTTACCATGCTGCTCAGAGAGCGGCAGCCAGAGGTAGACACGATGCTGTGCTGCCTGGCAGGAGCATGCAGCCCCACCCGCAAGAGCACTGTCCGCATAGAGGCATGTTGCGAAGAGACAGCGGGAGAGGGTCCGAGGAGAGCCTTCCCAGCGAGCTCAGGGTCCGGGCAGGACAGTCTCACGGGCCGTAGTTTGCCCACCCCTGTTCTATACCAATATTTCAGTCCTATCCCACCAAGTCTCTTTGATGGCAACTATGTAATAGTTGTGTTTATTTACTACCATTTCTAGTTCTTCCTGCTTATTCCCCAACTTGTCACATCTGTATACAGACATCTGAGATACTATTTTGATTCCTCCCCCCAGTTCTGTCTTGTCTCTCCCTTATCTCTGCTATAAAAGCACAGACTCCGCTCAGATTCCAACCCTTCTCCCAGGTCTCCATGTTTTTGACTTCCCTGTGGGCTTTGGTCACCTGTCCCCTTCGAACCTAGTTTAAAGTCCTCCTCACTAGGTTAGCCAGGCTGTTTCCAAATATACTCTTCCCCTTCCCCATCTCAGCTTAGCAATCCTTCTTCCTGACATAGTATCCCTTGGTTAAGGAAGAACTACTAGTATTAGGACAGTTATATAGCTATAAATGCATCTACACTAGGACTTTTACCAACATAGCTATTCCAATATAATATTTTATGTGTAGACCAGGCCTTAAGCATTTCTAGACTTGGGAAATTCCACAATGTTTTTATTTGTTTCATTCTAATGCAGAACAAAAACAAAGAACTTTTCCTATGGAATAACATGTCTGGAAAGCAAAATTTCAGGTCAATATAAACTTTTAGATGGAATCAAAATGCTTTGTTTTGATTTTGGTATTTTTAAAATAAAACATATTTCAAAACAAGAAGCCATTTTGAAATAAAAAATCAAAACATTGTTTTGAAAATATCAAAATGGAACACTCAGCTCATCAAAAATGTATTTTCTCCTCCCATCCCCTGCCAAAACCCATTTTTTCCCCCAAATTGACATATTCCTAGAGAAAGTTTGGATGTCAACAAAATGGCATTTTCCAACTGAAAAACTTTCCATCTGTAAATTTCTGGCCAGTTCCAGCAATTCCCTTGCTGCAGGTGGAAGCAGAGACACCGAAATAACTTAGCATTTATCTTAGTTATTTTTATCTTTTTATAACCCACAGAAAACAAGAAATTACAAGAAGTCTAATGAAAAGTCTGTTTGCAAGATACTCCCAGACCAATTAACAGACTAAAAAGCTCTGGACAAACAGCAAACTTCAATGTTCACTGATCTTAAGTCCTTTCACTCCTGATCCAAAGCCACTTAAGTAAATGGAAAGACTTCCATTGCCCTTAATGGGCTTTTTTAACGGGTCCTTCTATCTGTTAGAGAATAAAAAAAGATAGACAAGCCTTGTTCAACCTTTGTCTACAAGATAATCCTCTCACAGTACTTCTTCATTGTCCAAAGGTAGCCTGGACTGTTATGACTGGGCAACCTAGACCATAAGAGAATGTCTTTTTAAAGTCAACATTCATGTGGCTGAATCAGTATTAGACACACCTACAACTGTCACTTTGCAGTTTCTGCCACTTCAGCATGACTTCAATGATCACTAGTTCCAAGGAAGGTGCTATAATTAGTCTGCCTCTCATATAAAAATGTTCCACCAAAGTTTTATCTTGGAACTACCTCAAATGTTCTGCCTGTGTCAGTGGCACTTGAGATAATCCTTGTGTGAAGGAACACACCCTCACCATGGCAGAGAGGGGACTAACAACCTCCCCTGGGCCTGTTCAACACCAATGAGGCACACCTGCAAGGCTTGTTCTGCCTGAAGGGGTGAGGGGAGCTTTAAAAAGAAAACCTGCCAGAGGAAGGGGCGGTGAATAGGAAAAGGGCTGCCATGACTTGCCTCAGACAGCAGAGACAGGCCTGTTGAGAGGGAGACGGCAACAAGACTCACCATTCACAAAGCTGCAATCATCCAGCCTCAAAGCAGTACTACGGTTGCCAGGCATCTGGTTTTTGACCAGAATGCCTGGCAGAAAGGGACCCTGTCAACTCTGATAAGCTGTCATGATGCTGCCTTTGGTGGGACACTTCTGAGTGTGAGAATTCAGGCCACTTGCTTAGAGCAGGGAACTTACAGCCCAAGGCTGGGGTTTCTCCACTTCTAAGGCACACCAAACTAGCCAGACAGAGAGGACTACAAAGAGCACAGGGCCAATACTTATATTTTAAATACAAAAATGATACATGAATACAGATAGCATAATCATAACCAGTAAATCATAACCTTCTCATAGACACCTTACATGATCTTCTTTGTACAAGGTTCGGTGATATGACCTTGGTTGCAACAATGATCTATACAGTCACAGTTCATTCAAAGCAATACTGGGGTTGCCAGGTGTCTGGTGTTTGACGAGAATGCCCAGTCAGAAAGGGACACTGTCAGCTCTGATAAGCACCGCTGACTGGGCCATTAAAAGTCCAATCTGTGGCGCAGAAGGGCTAAGGCAAGCTCCCTGCCCGGCCTGGCTCTGTGCAGCTCCTGGAAGTGGCCAACACCTCCTTGTGGCCTTTAGGCACAGGGGCAATCAGGGAAGCTTTGTGCGCTACCCCGGCACTGAGCATCTGCTCCACAGCCCCCATTGGTTGGGAACTGCGGCCAATCGGAGCTGCAGGGGTGGTGCCTCTGGGAGTGGAGCCACTTGCTTGTCCCTTGCCTAGTAGTCAGACACGCCGGCCACTTCTGGGAGCCAGGGCAGGCAGGGAGTCTGCCTTAGCCCTGCTACTCTGCCAACTAGGAGCTGTCTGAGGTAAGAGTCACCCAGCTGGAGCCCACACCCCAAACCTCCTCCTGCCCCCGCTCCCACACTCCAGCCCTGAGCCCCTCCCACACCCCACACTCCAGTCCCCTGCCCCAGCCTTGAGCCCTCTCCTGGAGCCCATACCCTGCACTCCCTCCTGCACCCCTGTCCCAGCCCTGAACCCCCTCCTGCCCCCAAGCTCCCTCCTGGAGCTTGCACCCCACAATCTGTTCCACACCCCAAACCACTGCCCCATCCCTGAGCCCCCTCCTTCATCCCAAACCCCTCATTTCCTGCCCCACTGCAAAGCCCACATGCCCAAATGGAGCCTGCACCCTCTCTCGCACCTCAGCCCTGAGCCCGCTCCCACACTCCAAACCCTTTGGCTCCAGCCAGGAGCCCCCTCCAACACCCCAAAAGTGAGAGAGGGTGGGGAAGAGCGAGTGAAGGAGGGAGGGGGGATGAAGTGAGTTGGGGCAGGGTCTCAGGGCAGGAGTGGGGTAAGGGTGTTCAGTTTTGTATGATTAGAAAGTTGGAAACCCTAAGCAGTATGCCTCATGAGGAGAAGCTGGAGGTAGAACCCTTTAGACTAAAGCCAAAGGGCTGACACAGAAAGACTGCCTGAGTTGCAGGTAACCCTGACTTCTTTCTAATTTTCCCATAGACTTTCCTCTCCCATGGGAGAAGAAAGAGGAGAGATGACTTTTTTATTGCTTACTTGCTCCAAGAAATGCCTTGGGAGTCCATCAGGGAAAGCAGGGAGGGGAGAGAAAGATAGTGGGGTCTGGAGGAGATTTGGATAAAACACTCTTTCCCGTATCCCACCAAAAAAAACAAATACCCCAAAACAAAAGAACAACACCTTACCAATTCCGTACTCTCTCCACTCCTGCTAGGGGTGCATGACTTCCACTCAAGCCTAGTCTACACTAGAAAAGGTTTGCCACTATACTTACACCAGTACAGCAATAATGGCAAAACCTCCTAGCGGAAAAGCAGCTTCTACTGGTTAAAATGTACTTCTGCCACTACAATTTATACTATTCTCCCTACTGAAATAAACTATAAAATAAACACTTTTAATCACATGCTATTCTGGTAAAAGTTTTCATGGCAGACCTGGCCTCTATGTTGCAGCAGTTTGGCCCTGTCTCCCCTTCTTCTGTTCCTGAACTCCTGGGAGGAGACTATGTGATGCGTCCTCTGTGTGCACTTACACAAGAAGGGGGCTCCCTTCTCAGCTGTTGATTCAGCCACAGATATACTGGGTTCACTCAGAGATATAGGTGCTGGAACGAGGAGTGCTGCTACACCCCCTGGCTTAAAGTAGTTTCTATCACAGGGGTAGGCAACCTATGGCACCTGTGCCAAAGGCGGCATGCGAGCTGATTTTCACTGGTACTCACACTGCCGGGGTCCTGGCCACTGGTCTGGGGGCCTCTGCATTTTAATTTAATTTTAAATGAAGCTTCTTAAACATTTAAAAACCCTTATTTACTTTACATACAACATTTACATTTACTTTACATACTTTATAGCTCAATAGTTTAGTTATATATTACAGACCCATAGAAAGAGACCTTCTAAAAACGTTAAAATGTATTACTGGCATGCAAAACCCTAAATGAGAGTGAATAAATGAAGACTCGGCACACCACTTCTGAAAGGTTGCCGACCCGTTCTATCATATACAGGGTTTACAGTTTGGTTCAATGTCTCTCAGCAGCCCCACTATACACATTGTTCCAGCGCCCCTGATCCGAGAGGGCTGAAATTTGCAGTAAACAGATCTTGGCGTGTGGAGTGGAGACCGGCATATTTGATACAACCCCAGTCATAAAATGTAATCATTTGTTGAATGTGACTCTATACAACACACTGGTCTAGACTAAGGATTTGTTGGAGGGCTAGTGACATGATTCTTTGAAATACATCCAAGCTTTAACTGACTCATTTTACATAAAGTGTGAGAGCGTGTTGTAGAGAATGTTGTCTTTAGGTCTCGCCAACCCCTATTACAGAACTGGCACCTCACTGCATATTCCCTGAAACCAGTGAAACTCTCCTCTATCCCATGTCTGGGTGAATAGCTACAGCTAAAAATGAATATTCATTGGATTTGGTATATCAGGACTTTCCGATCTCCATGCTCGACAACCCTACAACAGCCAGTCCAAAGCTCTGAGGATTACGGAGGGAGCTTCCAAGTAAAAAATAAATGGACAGGAGAACTAAGCCCACTAGATATTGGAAAATATTACTGAACCATATAGTAACTATATGGGATAAACACTGAGCTAAAATGCATGAAGGGATTTGCTGAAGGGAAATCACAGGGAAAACAATAATAATACAAGAAAAAGCAGATGTAAAAACAGGTACAAAAGCCTGCTAACAAAATGTAGACAAAAAATTTGGAATAAAGTAAAATAAGAAACTGGAACTCATATCCTTTCCCTCACCCATGATATCATAAAGGAACCACAAATATATCCCTCAAGGTTGTTAAACCAGAGAGAAGGGCTCACTGGCTGGGGCATTATCCACATGCAGGCATTGGAGAAACTTCCTTGAAGCTGCTACCATAGTCTTTCAGTACTTATAAACAACACTTTTTCCCCAGGAGCTGGGAGCAACATAAGTGGAATGAGGATGAATTCAAGAATTTAATCCTAATACAAACTTCAATTGAGAGGTTAATCTTCCAGTTATATAACCCCTGCTCATGTACTGAGTAAGGTGTAGACTACATGAAATCAATAGGAGAGCTCAACGTAAGGGGAGCAGAATCTGTCTCTTAATTGATTTTACATAAATTAAAAGGAGTATTTCAAAGAGGGTCTTCCTTTTCCACAGGATTTCTATGTTACATACGGCATCATTTGTTTCAGACTTGTTCCTGGATACCTCAGTTTCTTTCTCTACAGGCTGGAGGGATGTCCTCAGGTTGGAAGCTCTTGAACTGCTGCCATGAACCACAGCAGTTACCTCAATTCAGTGTGGAAATCAACAGCAATTAAGGTGGAAAGCAAGATATGACATGAGTACATTATGCAGCTTCTAGCTCCGCAATCACCACCTTAGTAACTGAAAGCTTCCTGCATCCTCACTTCCCCACCACATCACCAATTACATGTTTTGTTTTTTTCCTTCAGGAATGCAGACAAGTCACGCAGTGCTCTAAGAGAGAGACCAAGATCAAAGAGGGGAGATTTGCATCTGATCCTGAATGTGATGAAGTTTGTGTTCATTCTTAGTTACCATGGGAGTAAATTTCACAATCTTGAGCAAGCTACTGAGGAGGTGCCAACTGCTAAGTGCAGACTTTCTCCTTGAAGTGGATGGTTCTATTGCTCCTAAGAAACTAAGCTACTGAAGGTAACTTAGGTCCTGGATAGAGATGGTCAAAAAATAGGACAAATATTGTAAAAGCTTTTTCAATTTTTTCCCCCAGGGTGTATTTTTTTTAATTACTATTATTATTATGAAATTCGAAAAAAATTCAACCAGCTCCAGACATAAACAGGTGGTTATTTAACTTAGCTGCACAATGTCCATTGAGAGTTTTGAATATATGGATCACGACTTTAATCTTGACCTGAAGTTCATTAGGGAGCCAGTGAAGTGAGTGGTATAGGAGATGATGTGTTCTTTGTTAGTAGAGTTGCTGAGGAAGTCATCTGCTATATTGTGTGTCAACTGCAGCTCACTCAAGCTTTGCCTTCAAGCCAAGATGTGTTATGCTATAACAATCTGGTATGCAGGTAACAAAGACATATATGACTAATGCCAGGTCATCACTGCAGATGATGGGACCTATGTAGGTAGAGCACACTTTAACAACAAATGCTATATGAGCATCCAACATCAGAAAGGATTATAGAAAGACACCTAACCTGCAAACAATCCTGAATATCTGCGGACAGATATCTTTGACTGGAGAAGACATCACTATGGTGGCCAGATTTGTTTCCCTGATTTGCTGGAGTTTAATTCCAGCCAACTCATCCAAGTGCTGGTATTGGACATTCACTGGGGTAACTGGGTGATGCTGGTTTACATATGATATGAAGGCTAGTCAGGTACTTCATTTAAGGTGTTACATAGTTAATACTGCAAGTAAACTTAAATTCTGGTCATAGGGTGAGAGGAACGTCTTCATTTGGCAGAGAGAATAATACTCGGAGCAGGCAACAATCTGTTAACATTACTCTAAAACAAACATGGAAAAGCACAGTACATTAGCAATTGAAAGTGCAAATTTACAGAATTAATTAGTGTTTCCCACAGCATAGCACTCTACTTATGAACAGCTCTATTGTAAATATACAATGTTTTAATATGAAAAGAGAGTATTCTTATGTTAATTATCTAATTAACAAATCTGGGCACAATTAGCAACTGAAACTGCACAGCATTACATTCTCTTCCCTTTTCCCTTTCAGATTCAATATTGTCTTTTAATATGTACTATATAGTGACAAGGACCCCCAGTGGTATGTCTGTGGGCTGACTCTATCCTGACCAAGGTCAAGCACCAGTGGGGATACCACTGATCTGAAGCACTGATACAGGAAAAGCTTAGATATTTTATGCAAGGCCTGTGGCAAGAGGGTGTATGTCCATCTAGTTTATATGAACCCCCACATCTAATGAGACGGTCATTGACACTTTAAAGAGAATCCGCACACAAAGCACAAGAATACAGCAGTCTGTTCCTCTGCCCCCTGGGAACTTTAAGCATCACTTAACAACTTCTCCTGGACACTTCCATTTTCAAAAGAGTGGCTCAATGGCCTGTTTTAGAGATCTGAAAATATTGGGACTGATTCTCATCCAGGGTTGCAGCAGGATGGCTAATGACTTCACTGAAGTTACTCCTGATTTACAATGGCATTATCAAGGGGAAAACCAGGACAATTGTGTCTATTAGGCCCAGATTAGTGTTGGAGGCAGTGCAGAGGTCTCCTGGCTCAGAGGAAGCTATGGGTCCATTGCACACAGCTGCTGGGTTACCCTTAGGGTGCAACATGCTCTCTCCTACACAGCCAGACAGCCTCAAGAGCTCTGACACTGCAATTGTGACTGGTCTGTGTGCAGCACACAGGGTAGGAGGAAGGATCTTTTTATCCTCACATCCCCTTTCCAGGGTGTCTACTCACCAATTCCCAGAATACTAGAAATTCTGGTATTTCTGGGAATAGGAGGGTGACCCCGCCGGTGTGACCCCAACCAGGCTGGCATGACCTGACATACATGGTACATCTAAGGCCATGCTCAGAGACGGATTACTGTTTTGTGTGGCCCTGGGCCAGAGTAAGTGGGGCCCTGGGCCAGAGTAACTGCGGTCCCCTTCCCACCTCTTCTGCCTTCAGCCCTCCCTCTCACCCTCCTCCACCGCCTGTCCCCGGTGCTCCTGCCAGGGAGCGGGGTCAAGGCATGGGGGCTTCTCCCTCTCCCCACACAGGAGCGCTGGGCAGGCAGAGTGGGCTAAGCCCCCATTTCCTGACCCTGCTCTCCAGCAGGAGCACCAGGCAGGCAGGGTCAGGTGCAGGGGTGCCCATTTTTCTGGGGGCCCCCAGTTGGCTGGGGCCCCTAGGCTAATCTACTAATAGTCATGCTGCATGGGAGGACACCATTTTGAAAAGCATGCCTTGCTGTGGGGGCAGAGCAGCACACTCTTCAAAATGGCATCCCCCATCCGATACTGGACAAAATCATGTCAGTAATAGGCATGGGACAAACCACCAAAAAAAAAGAGTGCCATCCAGTTTAAAATCAGACAAATGGCTTGCCTAGCCCATTAACAACCACACAAGGCCTGCCATAATCCGGCATATATTGTATAAAGTCAGATTTTATTTCGACTTCTCCATTGCTCCATACATAACTTCTTCACAGAACTAAACCCTTCACACGATGTTCATGTCATTGTAATCAACACAGGAAACAATACACCACAGTCACAGTCAATACACCACAGTAACTTTGCTCACAGAAGGTGGTTTATAATTCCTATTAGACTTTAAATATACTTCTGGCCAGCTACAGTAAGATCTATAGTTGTTTTATTTTTCTATTAACAGAGACTCTACTACTCCCAAAATGGACAGCCATCTGAGCCTCTTTCAGTAAGGAACCAGCTAGACAGATAATCAAACCTGGAGACAACCTTCTGCAAGCCAATAAAAATAAGCTACCTGAATAACATTAAAATCTTATTTTCCTAGGGCTAACCACAACCAGCTACTACTATTGTAAACATAACAATCCCTGTCTACATGGTGTGCTAAATCCTGTCAGTTAACATGTTATGCCATTTTCACAGTTTAGACAAACCCTGAACATCTTACCTAAACCTACAACATCCTCTCAAGCCTCTTCCGCTTACCGAGTAACTACAACTCTTGTTCCATAGATTTATATCTTCCAGATATCCCTGAAACAGGGAACTGTGGTCTCAGAGACTTCTCTCATGAGCCCTCATGGGCTCAGTGCACCAATTCTCCAATAGCCTGCCAAGAGCAAGACCTGCCCTTCTGATGTAAAAGTACAAAAATATTTTTTCAGACCTTTCTGAGTCACGAACCGGGACACAAACTCAACAGACCTAAGGTGGCGCTTTCCTGGCAGCAGTGGGGAAGTGGGAAGAATGGTGAATTTCTTGCTAAAACTTGTCAGGAAAATATAGAAATTAATTCTCTTCTGGGACGGCTAAGTGTGAGTGTTTCCAAATTCCTTTTATTAACACATCAACAAATTTGGTATGAACATTACCGGCTTGTGCCAGAAAGTTCTTAACAAGACACTGGCTGCTTACCAAAGCACTACCCCTCTAGGATTGGCTAAGGAACACATCAATTTGTTATTTAATGGAAGACAGTACGTGGCTTATGAAAAGACTGGAAGAATTATTTAACAATATGGTGTGCTTATTCAGTGATCTAGCTTGGCAGTCACATGCTTGCAAAGGGACTCCACCCAAGCGAACTATGTCAAAAAAATATATGAGCTACCATCTCCCGTATGTGGCTCAAATTGCCATACACTATATTCAGACTCTGATTTTTAAAACTATACCAACAGATGTTTACATTACAACATAGTATTTTACATTACAATGAAATACTAGTGCTCAGCTTCCATAAAGCAAATGATTGTAAATGGCTTCAGCTGAGTTTTATTTGTAACCTTACACTTTCTGCTGAGACTTCGCTGTACCTTCATTTTTCATTTTGTAATAACTATTGTAATATCATGCTTTCCACTTGCATAATGCCTTTCATACAAAAATGGTTCCCAAACTTAAACAGATACGTTCAGAGTACTTTCAGGAATCTATTTGCCCACCACAGAAATGCAGCAGTCATTGTATAACCACTTTTAACAATGCTGCTCTTCAGCTGAACACAGGAAGTGAAGAATACTATAAATGACTGAAACAACAAAGGTAATTTAAGTACCCAGGACAACAGGGCTAATGCCCTCTCTCTTATAAAGAATACAAGAGGGTTGTTAATAACCATAAAGGCTCAGGACCAAAAAGTTGGTATCTTCTGCACCAAAGAACTTCTTCCTATCATAAAAGGGCAATGGTACATTTTGTATTCAAAGGAAAGAGTGCTATCTACCAATAAAAATATAGGATCTCTTTTTTTGTGGTATCTTACTGTCCCTTGACACCATGTAAGAAAGATCTGATGCTTCAAGTTAACAGTAAGATTTCAATTTCAATTTCAATGTTAAACTACTGTACACATTTTTTCTCAACAGGTGCTTTACTTTGGCTCAGGTGTTAATACTAACACAAACTTGGTCTGAACATTATCTCATGGCATGAAGAAATACCAGAACTTTGGATATGATGAGAATTTATAATACCATTCATTACTGACGAGCTGTCTGTAATCACCATCTGAAAGAGCACATATATTATTTCTTCTCCCATTCTTTCTTTCTTCTTTCTTTCTTTCTGTCTTTCTTTCTTTCAACAAATGGAGTGCCAAAAACAAGCTGGAGCTTGTTTTGAATGACTCAACAAAAAGGTGTCCTTGGCTTCTCGAAGATGTCTCTATAAAGCTGTTCTAGTAATTTTTCTTTAATTGATGTCTCCCATGCTCCTTATGCCAAGGACCATCCTGATTCTCTGGTAAAAGCTGCCAGTCTCAGAGAGATTTTCTAGATATCTCATTCAGCTTTTTACATATACATCAGGGACACCATGTTTTGAAATAAGGAGTATAACTAGCACAGTGTCAAAGGTATCTGACATATAGAACAGGGTAACCTCTAACAGCCAAGGAAGACAATGCCAGCCTCCTACTCTACTAAACAGACATACAGAACAGCCTGGCTTCCCTCCCTTCTCTAAAATGAATTCACTGCCAACTATGTGGTTTCATTGGCGCTTTAGACAGTACTGAGATAAATGCCACTTTAAAATCCATATACAAGTGTGCTAGATACACAATTAGATCTGCCTTTTTATTACTACTTAACATTGTTACACTAGTTGCAGCTATTTGTAGATTTGCATTCTGATTTCTTGCTGTATAAGTTATAAATGGATAACCTGTTGGAACCAAATGCAATAAAGATTCAGATGGTACACCTGCTTAGAAAACAGTGTTGCACACTATGCTGGACCAGTCACTGTTTGGAAGTTTTAACTCAAGGAGACGCTCTTTAATCTGATTGCATTATGATATGATCATTAATAAACTATTCAGATAACCCCTCCCTCCCGCCCACCTCACATATGAGACTCAAATGGCTTTCTATAATATTTAGGAGAAGTATGAGGATAAATATATGATGTCAGTGCAATATCCTTGCCATCTTCCTTGGTTATTTTTGTCATGAGGAAATGCAATTAAGTACCATTGTCTTAATATCTTTCAGTGCTGGAGTTCTGTACAGGACAATGGAAATGACCATTCAGTACAACACCAAAATATACAAGATTTGCCTATTAGATCACATAGGTCCAGGTTAATGCATATGCACTATAGGCCCATACCTAAAGACCCAGTTCCTAGAGTCCCATCACTAAATCAAAATCTCAGCTTTTTTTTTTAAAAAAAAACATGTTTCTAGCCCTCATGCATGCAAAGAAAATCTTGAATACGTGAAGCAAGTGTAACTGATACTCGCCTGAGTCTTCAGAGAGCCTGAGATGTAGAGCAGTGTAATGCAATGATACTATGATACTATGATAGCAATGATACTATATATATGATAGCAATATATACTATATATATATTACTATATATATATAGTATATATATACTATATATATAGTATATATACTATATATATGATAGCAATGATACTATATAAGGCCAAAATAGATGTATAAGATAAAATAAGTTACAATAGGCACCAATTTTAAAAGAAGTGTAGTTTGCAAAAAAAAGCCAGACTCATAGCAAAAGCCACAATGTAGAAGCATCTAAAGAATTAACATATTTGAGCTAGATCTAGTTTGGATAATTTTGATAATTCTTGAGTAACGTTATTACGCTATAGGTTGAGTGGATCACAGCTGCATGTCTGATCTCATTCATAAGTCTCATTGAAGATGTTGGGTACAGAAAGAAGCCGCAGCCCCACAGCTGCGGGGAATAGAGAACTCTGGGACTGCAGGCGCAGGGCCCAGGAGGGGAGAGAAGCCACCGCCACTGCCAAGCGCCAGGACATGGGGTGAGTTTACTTGGAAACCAAAGCATGATCGCGCTACATCCAGATTCGCGTTATACCAGGGCACACTGAGTGTAAATGCAGGGGCTGGAGATGATTTTGATTTTGAGTGCGTGTGCGAGTGTGTGTGAGTGAGAGAGAGAGACAGAGAGAGAAGCAGCCAGAAAGGAGGCAGAGAGGAGCAAAAACCAGGGAGAAAGCAAGAAAAGCACTTGTAGCATGACCCTGAGAAAAAGCAGAGAGAGTTTTTTGGGCAGAGTGCTGCATGGAAAAAGGCTTGAAACTGTGAATAAGCAAGTCACTTCCTCTTGATCGATTCCTATTGCATTCAGGGAAACAGGACTTTGATTGCATTGTTTGTGAAGAAATATCTGACTCCATCATATCATCAATTTCTCCTCCTAAAGGAAACAGTTCAGTAGGCCACAAATACTGGCTAAATGCTCAAGCTAAAAAGGGGTAACAGTAGTTTAGGATTCAAGTCTGTCACTTACACTTACATGGAATAACACCTCATTCCACAAGCAGTTTCAATTATTTCAGTGCAGAGTAAATTAGTACTCAGCATGAGCCCTATCTGAATCAGTCCCTTCATACAGTAAATTCTTCCTTTTTTAATAAGCAGAAATTAGGGGGGGAAGTTTGTTAAAACATTTGCAGAAACAGGTGCATAGTTTTCTATAATCACTGTGCCTGCAAGATTCCAGTAACTAGTGGGAGTTCTTATCCCAGAACTATTCAGCATGATGGCTGTAAGTTAAAGCAACATGTCGCAATTAATGAAACACAGAGTAATAAACACCAACACAAGATGCCCACAGGCATCATGAGTTTCTGTCAAAAGTGAACCCAAACCTCTTGCTCATTTGCACTTCGGTACTGTCATTGTGTCACACATCACACACATTTCAGCCATTAATACTATCAGGCACTTGCCCAACATAAAATGAGTGGGTTACTCTATTCAGACCAGAATCCATCATGCTCTCTAGCCTTCATTTGTAATTCTAAGAGAAAATCGTTCTGAATTCTATGGCGGGGTTTTTTATTCAGGGAATATGTTAGCCTTTGGGGAAATTCTGGGAAGATATAGTCCTATGTGATTAAAAATTCTTAACTGTGCAAAGTGTGTGTTTGATATAGATCTATATTTCATTCTCTCACTCTCTCCGGATAAGCTTCTAGCTTTTTTTGTTTCTGACTAATCTCTGGCACCTCATTTGTAAGATGCTACAAGCTTCCAAAGACAGATGCAACAAAAAAAGAGAGAGAAAATGCTGAGTTCATCAACATAAATTATTGATGCTGCTTCTACTTAACTTACTCATCAGGATTCATTGTTAATGACGTGTGGATTTTAGCTTCAAATTTGATATGTAGCACTGCAGACTTTCAGCTTGAATCAGTGAACTAAAGCGGATTTCTACCAAAGTGTACTTCCAAATCTTCCTGGTTCCAATTAATGTAGTCTTAGCAAATATGACTGTCAATCACTGAGTGCATTCACTTACAGTACACCTATTGATAGAAGAGGGTAGTTGATAGATTTTCATAATATAGCTGATCAAATACAGAAACGGCTACTATTACAGTGCTTTTCAGTTTATTCATCCAAAAGATTAATTATCTCATAGGATATGCACATGGGCTAAACTGGAATCCATGTGAGTTGCAGTGATCTACTGGCTGGAAGTCTTGGGAACGGGGGAATGATGCATTGTTGAATGTCACCTTCTAATCCATACTTTTTAGTGTGCTAAACTAGGGCCTACTGCTGCTCTCATTGAATCTATTGACATCCATGGGAGCTGGATCAGTCCGTTAGTCTGCAGCCAGAGCTGTATTGAGAAGGTACAGACCGAGAAGTGTGCTGCCAACTCCCAAGATGATGGCACAGCCATTCACTCTCTCACTCTTGTAATAAGTTGCGCAAAACAATTCACAACAAATGTATTTTGCAACCCCAGACTTTTCCATTCCTGAATTACCTACACACAGTCTGTGCCTTTCACAGATTTTTTTATTCTTATAATAATGTTTTGTGGAAACAAATTTTAGCCTATAGATCGTTTGGGAACGTGAATGGGTCACTGCTCTCTAAAGGCCTCTCTCACTCTCCTGAGTAATGGAGAATGCTCCATTTTGATGCTATTGAAGTCAATAGGAATGCTCCCAGAGAAAGTCACTAGTCAACTTGAAAACGAGTGACAGAATCTGGTGCCAGGAGTGTTTACAATTTGCTATTCACAACAGGCTACACTGTATCTGTTGGGAACACTCTTGCATTGGGAGCAGTGCAGAGACAGAGAACCAGAGGCATATATATTGTTGTACTTGAACAGCACAGATGCAACAAAAAAAGAGGTGGGGAGGTGGGGAGGGTTAGCTAGGATATGAGTGAGCACATTCTGCTGTATATGTCCTTCACTAGTTATAGGGTGACATTTTCAAAAGCTTCAAAAGTTCAAAAATTTTTAAGCATGGCCATTGAAATCAGTGAGAGTTTTAGCACTGACTACAATAGGAGAGTTAGGCCAGTGCTGAGCAGTTTTGAAAATCCCAACCATTCTCTCTACATTTAATCAAAATTGGTAAATTGGACCAATCCTTCATCAGCATCTGCTAGTCTGGACTTCATCAGGACTCAACATGGGCTGAGCAGTGTGCACTAGTGAGACCTGATGCAGGATCAGGGCCTTGGCTCTGAAATTCCAGACAGACTTTTGTGATTCCTCACAACACCAAAGAAAATATTTCGCAGGCAATGGAGAGGAAAGATGGCCCAGTGGGCAGAGTGCTAGCCTAGAACACAGGATACTCACCATTCACAGACTTCTCTGCCACAGACTTCCTGTGTGTCCTTAGGCAAGTCACTTAATCTCTCTGTGCCTCCATTCCCCATCTGTAAAATGTGAATAACGGCACTTACCTACCTCACAGACCTATTGTGAGGATAAATATGTCACAGCTTGGGAGGCACTCTGACAGTATGGAAATATGGGCCAGATAAGTACCACAAATAAACAGACAGCCTTTCCCAGTTCTGCTCATCCTAGTTCTGGAAAATTAACAATTAAAGTAGCATTTGTCTGTTACACAGAAGACAGGAGTAGGAGAAATCCACTTAAAGAGCTGCTCCTAAAAATATAAAATGTATCTTAATTATGAAGGAGAATTAATTTTAGACTGCCTGAGAAAAACCTCCTACGAGGATCCAGCCAAGCCATCCATCTCCCATCACTAGTGAATTTCATTTTTCCAAACAGACTTATAACTTTTCACTTTTCAGGTTCTCCTCTGAATATTGAGCTCATTAGCTTTTCCTCCCCCTACATAATCCGTTACTATTGTCAAAACCACCACATAGTCCTATGGAAGTTAAATATGGAAGAAAAATCAGCTGGGTCATCTAATCCCATATATTGTTCCCTCCATTACCAACCTCTGCCCTTCACCCACACTCATAACCTTGTCAACTTTGCATCATCTCTCTCCCCTTTTTTCACTTCACATTCTATCACTTTCTTTTCTAAGGCCTGATCTACACTAAATTATTTAACAATGTTTGAACACAGTTACTAGTACCAATCTTAGGTGAATGGGGACTGAATAGAGGTTTTAGCTGTAAGCATAGAAAACGGAATGATTACAGTTAGCACACAGAGTGCTAAACACTGCATTGTTTCTCTTGATCTATATGTACAGCTAAACCCTAGACTGATTACTGCATGATTACGATTCCCACTGCAGACCAACCCTAAAATGCCTCAGATTCACCCTTTGCATGCTGTCCCAACACCCACGACACTAGCCAATTGTAACGTTGCACCCCATAAGCATATTTCTATAAAGCATTATGAATGTAAATATGGCATAAATGGAGTATGTTTTATGCTACATATGCCATGTAACATACCTTTGTAAAGGTTATATTATGACGACTGTATTTATCCTATTCGTATACATGTATCATTTTTAATATCTGATGTTATGAGCATTGGCTCTATGCTTGTATGTCAAGTGTTTGCTGTAGACAGCACCTAAGGCAAATCTGGACAACATAGCGTGAAGGGGTTATTCATATAACTGGGAGTACTTGGCTAACAGTGGACCTTGCTAGATGCCAATCCACATCAGAGCTTTCCTGGGAACATTCAAACTAGCATGTGGACAATGGCGTTGGCCTGTAAAGAACAGAGTCATGCATGGACATGTGACTTGCTCATGTAACTCCAAAACTCTATCTTGTAGCTGTGATTCTGCATAGGAAAACACAAGGGGTTTCCACCCCCAGGAGAAAGACTATATAAGCCCCTGGGAAACCCCTCCATTTTGTCTTTAGCTGGCTCAAGAGATAGCCTCTCCACCCCAAAAGATGCCTGAAAGAAACTGGAATAAAGGATAGTAACTACATGGGGTGTGAGTGATTGCTGGACCCAGACTAGGAGGTGGCCAGTCTGTCAAAGAAGCTTACTGGAACATCTCTAAGAGTGAGATTTACCTGCATTTAGTTTCCTACTGAATTAGGCTTAGATTTGCGTGTTTTATTGCGTATGGTTATTTACTGTGTTCTGTATGTTATTACTTGGAACCACTTAAATCCTACTTTTTGTATTTAATAAAATCATTGTTATGTCTCCCTAGAAAATTATTCACTCACATTCGCGTTGGTAGGATGCAGCCACTCCTTAAAAGGCATTGTCATCCACAGAAGTCAAGTTTCACTGTTAGGTGGTTGACAATGGACCATGTACTTACCTTCTGACTTCTGGTTGAGCTTCACTAAGAATTAACCACCCGCTTCACATAGCATATATCAACATCCAATCCGCTTTTGAGTCAATTGACAAGTCAGCACTTTGGCTCATACTGAAAGGATTTGGAATTCCAAATACCCCACCCTCCATGGTCTCCAAGATCTTACCTGCACTATGGAGTTGAACATCTCACAGCAGAAGACCAAGCTTCAGAACCTCAGAGGTTGGCCACCTGAACCTTTGGTACAGGTGGGATCGAGTACCTTGGAAAGTGTCGATGAGTTTGTCTACCTAGGTTGCAAGCAGAGTTCAAATGGCTGCAGCAAGCTAGACATTCTTAGATTAATAGGCCTTGTTGCCTATTGCATGAAATCCACAACTCGCTTAAAGACACAAAAAGTCTTTGTGCTGAGATAAAGTTCAGGATCTTTCAAACCTGTGTACTACCTGCATCGCTATTGTGACAGACCCAGGCCAATTGAGTACAGCAGAGTAGTAGAAAGCAGATATACTGGCCACTGGATAATCAGTTTTCTGTTCCCTGAGTGACCAGATCAGAGGCTGTGCTAGAGCAATCAGGAACCTGCTAGAACCAATTAAGGCAGGCAAGCTAATTAAGACAACTAGAGCCAATTAAGAACATACTAGAATAAATTATGGCAGACTAATCAGGACACCTGGTTTAAAAAGGACCTCCCATCAGTTAGTGGTGGGGTGTGTGCAAGGAGCAGGGAGTGAGAAGGTGTACTGCTGGAGGACTGAGGAGTAAAAGCGTGATCAGGCTTCAGGAGGAAGATCCTGCGGTGAGGATATAAAAGGTGCTGGAGGAGGCCATGGGGAAGTAGCCCAGGGAGTTGTAGCTGTCACGCATCTGATGAAGGAGACATTGTACACAGCTGCAGTGCACAGGGTCCTGGGCTGGAACCCGGTGTAGAGGGAAGGCCTGGATTCCCCCCACCCATTCCCCTGAGTTCCTGATGGGACACAGGAGGACTTTACCTGATCTGTGAGCAACACCGGAAGGGAAGGTCTAATTTGGAAAGCGATCTCGCCTGTCCCCAACCCACTATGTGGAACAACAGAGACTGTGGAGATTATTCTCCATTTCCCCTATGCTGGCCAGGATGAGGATAGTTGAGTAAATGGCAGGTTTGAGCCTCTAGCAGAAGTGGCCAAACTGAGGGCTGCCATGAAGCTCTGAGGCGAGCAAATCTGCTAAAAAGCTCAGGACCCACCAAGTCAGAGGAGGAACTTTGTCAGACTATACAGATCACAAAACTGGGCACTCTTATAAGCAGACTTGGAGCAGCTAGAGGCATTCCAAATGTGATGTCAAATCCTAAGTTTAAAGTGGTTTAACTTTATGCAAAATGTCACAATTTCACATGGACCTGGCCTTCCATCAGTGCTCAATACAGTAAAAGCTGTATTATTTATCATTTTACCAACCAGAAACAGGCATTTCTGATCTTCATTAAAAGCCCAGTTTAAAGTCCAGTTGGCGTGGGGCTGGTAGGCTCCCTAACTGGCTCCGCATGGCTCCCCAGAAGCGGCGACCTGTCCCTGCTGCTCCTAGGCGGGGGTACAGCTAGGCGGCTCTGCACACTGTCCCTCTCCTGAGCACTGGCTCTGCAGCTCCCACTAGGCAGGAATCACAGCCAATAGAAGCTGCGGGAGCAGTGCCTGCAGGCAGAGGCAGCATACAGAGCTGCCTAGCCACACCTCTGCCTAGAAGCAGCAGGGACAGGTTGCTGCTTGTGGGGAGCTGTCCAAGGTGAGCTCCACCCAGACCTGGTACTCTGCACTCCCTCCCGTATCCCAGCTCCCTGCCCCAAGCACATTCTTATAGCAAACTTCCTCACAGAGCCCATGCCTCACACCCCCTCTCATGCCCCAACCCCTAGCCCCGCACTCCTTCCTGAACCCAAACTCCCTCCATCTTAGTTAACTGGAGTTTTTCTACTTAACCAGCACCCTCCATTTCCCCAACATGCTAGATAAAAAAGCTTTTACTGTATAGTCAAAAGCAGCATTGCATGCTCTTCAGCCCTGTTGCCTGGATGGACAAAACCACTCCTGCACACCTTTCAAACTCCACATCAACACACAAAGGGGTGCATGCCCTGACCAGACTTGATGCTGCCTGAGGAGGCTACCCCAGATATTCATGGATTCCCAGGACTGAGTCAGATCCAGTAACATGATGCCTGGTGCAACACCATCAGTCATGGTTACTCTAGCTGGGACAATGGTCCTCGATAGACTATGTGTGTTTGATGATGAAAAATGCTATTACCAGTATCACCTTCCTGCCCCACTGATCTTTGTTTTCTCTCTTCCTGAATATTTGACTTGACTTCCCATCTCTTTTGGCCTATAGTTCAAGTGTCTCCTTTCATCCAAAACAATCTGTAACTCCACTCCTGCTTACACCGCTGCCCTCATCTCCTCCTATGTTTCATTTCCATTTCCTTTGTCTACTTTATCTTCTCCAAACTTGTAACACTGACCCCTATGCTTTGAAGAGCCTCTCAATGTGTGGCTAGCTCCCTTCCTTCTTCCTTTAAAATACTTCTGAAAATTCACTTCCTCTGGTTATAAATCCTCACAGCACATTTTTCATCCCTGTAATGTACTTAATTGTACACACTAGTGGCTTTAGATTGTGAACTCTTGGGTCAAGGACTGCTTTTCTGGCAAAGTTTAACTATTATACAGTGCCATGGTACTGCACACTTTTGGTGCCTTCTAGAGTAATACAATTAATAAATAAATAGTGGGAAGAAAAGCACTCTTGAATAAGACACTTGACTTTTTAAGCAGTGGTGTGTGAAATACCAGAGCTGTTGCAGCCATTCCAAAAGGTAGCAAAGCTCAGAGAAATCTGACCTGCTAAATGTAGTTTCTAAATTAGAGAACAACAGTTTCAAAAACTGAACTGCGGAGAGCGTGTGGGGAAGCCTATGACTATTTTGGACAAGAAGAATAAAGTTTAAAGCAACAGGGAAAAAAAAGGGCGGGGGGAACAACAACAACAACAAAACAATTAATAAGGACTAAACCTGAGAAAGATGAAAGCTGGGATAAGATACTTACACCTCTTCTTAGAAAAAAGACACTAACTGACCTTCCAAAGGCTTAATTGAATTATCCTTATTCATACAAGCAAAGGATCTGGCCCACTGTGTCCCAATCTCTTACTAAAATTTTACTAAAACTGTAAGAGATTAGTTTTACTCAGCCAGTCTCAGTGACGTGTGAAATTCCTAGCAAGGGCTAATAGCATGGGAAACCATATAAAGACAGGGCAAAGTATTACACTTAGGAAGGAAAAACCAAATGCACAACTACAAAATGGAAAATAACTGGCTAGGCAGTAGTACAGCTGAAACAGATCTGGGGATTATAGTGGATCACAAACTGAATATGATTCAACAATGTGATGCAGTTGCTAAAAAGGCTAATTTCATTGTGGGGTGTATTAACAGAAGTGTCATATATAAGATATGGGAGGTTATTGTCCTGCTCTGCTTGGCACCTGTGAGACTTCAGATGGAGTATCGTTTCCAGTTCTGGATATCAGACTTTAGTAGGGTGACCATATTTCCCTATGCTGAGTACGGGACACCTGGTAAAATTACTCGTATTCAAGTGAGTTCAGCAGTAATCAATATGAACTCTGCAGTACAAACATTCAAATTAACATCACGATGACTGAGCCCCTGTTAAAAAGAAATACTGAGTAGTTGGATTCTTTTTATTTACCTTGTTATCTATAAGGCTTTAGGGTTCACACAGGGAGGGATGACACACACCCCCCCTTACCCCCCATACACACGCAGGGAGGTGACACATACACACACACATTCCCATACACCTCTCTCACATACGGGGGTTGACTCTCCCCTCCCTGCCCTGTGCTCTCTGCCCTCCATGCCTGGCTGGGTCCCCAGCCCTGCCTCTCCTGGTACGTGTCTTTGTGAGGCAACATGTGGGGGAGGGGCATGCAAGGTCACATGCACCTCCAGATTTCTGCCAGGGTTCATACCAGAATGTGGCTAGCAGCAGCCTTTCATCACTGTACGGGAGGGAAGGGACTGGAGCTGCTTCCAGACCCAGGGGAAGAGAAGAGGGCAGGGGAAGGGATGATCTGCCAATGTCTTTGCAGAGCTCATCTCTTCTCTCTCCCCTTCTCCCACATGTGGCTGGAAGCAGCTTGTCCCATCTTGCCTGCACAGTGTCAAAAGGCAGCTAACACCTCTAGGCTGCTGCTGGCAACCAACATAAACCAGCCGCCTCTGGCTACAGCGTGGGCTGGAAGGGGTTACGTCCTGGAGCTGCATTGTAGGTCAGGACCCAGGGACTGCAGAAGCTTCAGGGAACCCAGCCAAAGAGGTAGCTCAGCAGGGGAGGATGCCTAGGGCAGTGGTTCTCAAACCACTGTACTGGTGACCCCTTTCATATAGCAAGCCTCTGAGTGTGACCCCCTCCCTTATAAATTAAAAACACTTGTATATATATTTAACACCATTATAAATGCTGATGGAAAGGTGGGGCTTGGGTTGGAGGCTGAGAGCTCACGACCCCCCATGTAATAACCTCTTGACCCCCTGAGGGGTTCTGACCCCCAGTTTGAGAACCCCTGGCCTAGGGGATGGAGCAGACCGCCCCCCACTTCTTTGGGGCAGGAGCCAGGATGGTGGAGGGGCAGTGAAGAGGATGCTAATCCCCTCCCTAGAGGCTGCTGTGAAGCCTGCAGGTTCAGGTGCAAACAGACTGGAAATTGCTTCCCCCCAGTCACTGCTCCAGAGCTTAGCTGAGGGGCGGAGAGGCTTCCCCGTACCAGCCCTGTGCGAGGCTTTGGCACATGCAGGGCTCAGCTCTTTCTGGCCAGAGCCATGGGCTGGAGGCTTTGGGGATTTTCTGGGGTGCTGGCCCAGCCAGAGGCAGTGGGGGAAGGAAGGAGCCTGCTGGCCAGGCTGTTGGTGAGCTGAGCACCCAACCAGGGGCTGATTCTCCACACAGCGCTAGGAGCGGGATGTGCCCCGCTGGGCGGGATATGGAAGAGCAGTGGGGCTGTGGAGGGGTGAAGGGGCAAAGCAGGGAGAAGACAGGGAGAGGGGGAGCACGTAAAGGCAGAGGTGACACCTAGTCAGCCACCTCCTGGTGCGTGCCCATACTCACCAGCCACCGCAGCTCACAGCACGCAGCCAGTCCTGGCTGGAAAGGGATGTGGGGGAAGGGCCCTGCTGGCCAAGAGCTGGCATGCAGCAGGAGCTGCACCGATAGTCCAGCATGGGGAGCAGCCGGCCTCACACACGGCATCTCAGCCGCACCAACAGCCTTGCACACCAACCCCCAACATTGGCCACTGGACCCCCCACTCGCCGCTGGTGGGCAGGCGCCTGGCAAGCAGGGATCTGGTCAGCAGCAGGACCCACCAGTGCTGATGGGGGAGAGACAGAAAATATGGGACTATATGCCCATTTTTTAAAAAAATGGGGACATCCGCAGGAGGGCTTAAATATGGGACTGTCCCTTTAAAAACGGGACGTCAGGTGACCCTAGACTGTCGGAAAGATGAGGACAAATTGGAGAGAGTCCAAAGGAGAGCAACCAAAATGATAAAAGCTTTAGAAAAGCTGATATATGAGAAAAGATTTTAAAAACTGGGCAAGTTTGGGCTAGAGAGAAGAAAACTGAGGGAGAGATCTGATAAGAGTCTTCAAATACATTAAGGGCTGTTATAAAGAGGATAGTGAAGGTAGGACAAGAAATAATTATCTTAATCTACAACCAGAAAGATCTAGGTTAGACATTAGAAAAAACTTTCTAACTTATAGAAAGCTTATAAGGACAGTTAATTATAGGAACACGTTACTAAGGGAGGTTGGCAGATCTCATTCACTGGAGTCTTTAAGAAGAGGTTAAATGAATATCTATCAGGGATGATCAAAGTGTATCTGATCCTGCCTTGGTACTGGGGAATGGACTTGATGACCTCTCAGTGTCCCTTCCATCCTTCTATGATGAACATGCTAAAGCTGTGAACTGAGGTACACTATTTTGTAAGTATTTAATAAATAAGACAAACCAATGGAATATATATAAGACAGATAAATACATTCCCTGAACTGGGAGTTATTGTCTATGTGTAGATAATAGTATTTTTATTAGGTTCCTTAATCTATAATTTATTGATCCTCCTCATAAACATTCCCTGGGATTTTGCTGCACTTCAATCATCATCTCCTCCAAGATTTTCCTCATGCATCCTTTGTCTGTGATGCCCATAAATCTTAGTCTTTCCCTCAAACCAAAGCATGGGTAGAAGAGTTGAAAATACGCAACACTCATGAAAGCTACATCAACAGCTTTAGCAATCCAATAGTCATACTCAGCGATGCACCCTAACATGGAATTCTCTATATTTTTTGAAATAAGTGACCACAAATAAATATAGAAGAAATAGAAAAGTTTTAGGGATAGGCAGTGAAGATGGTAGGAGGCATGGAAAGACTGAATAAATTGGAACTATTTAGCTTAGAGGTGAGACCAATAAGAGAGTATATGATAGAAATAAAATGAGTGGTATAGACACTGGGCACTGCTAATTACTTCTCTGTGAATCCAAGAACAAGAAGGCATACACTGAACTGAAAGGCAACAAAATGAACATTCATACAAGGAAGGAATTTTTCACACAGAGCATAATTAATCCCTGGAACTGTTTGACAAAAGATGTCATTGAGGCCCAGAGCATTATTTTCAAAAGCACTTACGGGACTTAGGAGCCTACGTCCCATTCTAAAAATGGGGCTTTTGAAAATAGGACTTAGAAAAAATCCTAAATTGCTTAGGTAACATCTTCAAAAGTTACTAATGGCTTTAAAAAGATTAGACATTTGTGATTATTCGAATTTTCACAGTCACATTAGAAAAGAATAAATCTTTTAAACAGGATAGAAAAGCTCGTGGTTCAAGGCATAAGCCCTGCACTAACTGATGGGGATAGAAACATCCCTACAGACAGACTGGCTTATAACTGCTCGCTTCCAGGTTTCTTGGCCCTTTCTCTAAAGCTCTGTACTGTGTTATGGCCATTGTTGAAGGGACTGGATATTGCATGTGATGGACCTCTGGTCTGATCCTATGTGGATAATTCTAGTTTTTCTCTCTTCCACATATTACATAGTAATTTGTGGCTCTGTTCCAAAGAGAAATCCAGGCTGCTAGGACATGACAGTACTGCCTTGTAGAGAGGAATGCAATTTACAAATTTGAATAGATATTGTAAATCCACAATAACAAATTATTAATTTCCCTCTCCCCCTAGTAGCAGATCCACCACACACTGCTATCTAGGGTGGTTCATTTCAAGTACTTTAGATCAGTTCATTTCAAAATATTAAAATGTTGCCTTTGTTGTTTGAGGACGGCTGTCAAAACAGCCAATCATGATATAATGGAGCCCAGAGTTTACTTTTGAGGTTGCATTCGCAGAACTGACAAGTTCAAATACAGTTCCCTAGAGATGAAAATCTGCACAAAAAGAGGAGATTGAGCTCTGTGATATTGGCTGGTTCTCCAAATGTATAAATATTGATATAGAGAGTTGAGCAATAAGAAGTAGAACTGTGATCAGAAACTGCAGAAAGCTGCTCCGTAGTTGAAATTCTAGCTAGGTAATAAATACACTAGAGTCGAAAACTCTCCTGCTTTCATTTTCATTGAGTCATCCTGGTCTGTCAGAGAAATAAATGATATCCCTTGTGAAATCACATCTATTTTAATGTTATCCTGCCGCATTTCAAATCACACATTATATAAATTAGAAACCCTGGCAAACAGGCAGCAGTTCACACTGTTAGACGGTTCTGCCAGCTTCACTCTGCACCTTCAAAACTCTTCAGAACTTAGTCCTTTTGATTAACTTGCAAGGCTCATCCCCATTTGAACCTCCAGCCTCAAAACTGTTCCCAAAATAAAATATATCTAGCATCAATACATAACAATAGACCTCACTCATATTACTCTTATAATGTTTAGTGAAATGTTTGGGGAAATGTTTTTTGCGAGAAGTAGCAAAATGTCCCAATTTTTCAGTAAAAATGAATATTTCAAATTGCAATATTTTTCAATGTTTTTCATCTTTTGTTTTCTCTTTTGTTTCCATATTACCGGTGAAGAACAGGAGGGGGAGGGGAGAAAATAAAACCAAAAACTGAAAAAAATAATTGTTGAGATTTCAATTTTTAGTGTCTTCTTTAAAAAAAATTCAAACACAAAAATCCAAATAATTTTCTGTGGATGTTTACATTTTTGGGAAAAAAACATTTCTTTTTTTAAAAAAATTTCAAATGAAAACTTTTAGCCAGTTCTTTTTATAGCTCTCTTCCTTCCCTTCCCCTCCCTGCCCTTAGTTTATTGCAGTCTCTTGCTTTTTTATGTCTAGTTTGGATTGCAAAATGCTTGAAGCAAAGATCTGTCATTTCATTTGTTTTAGTTGCCAAGCAAAAACTGAGTGCTATAAATATAAATATAGAAATAATAACGGTAGTGGCGATCAAGTGCACTATCAAATGTCACTTCACTTAGTGAGTTACTGAGACCCAGAGAAACAGAATTGCAAGATCATCCTGGAGGATATCAAGTGTTGAATAAAAAAGGGGCTGCCTGTTTCACCTTTTCTGATGAAATGGGGCCTGTAAGGAAGAGAGTTATAAATAGAGCTGGTTGAAATTTTTCATTTGAAATTTTGACAAAAAATTGGCTTTTTTCAAAAATGAAAACTTTCACAGGAAAATAATTTATTTTCAATTTTTTAAAAATGAAAACACAGAACATTGAAATCCCAACAATAGTCTGTCGGTCCTTTGGCTTTGGTTACATCTCCCTTTTCGCCCCTTTATTCCTCCTGCCCCCCTCCTTTGGTGGAAATATGGATAAAAGACGGGGGGGGAAATAAGGGAACGAGGGCCAAAAACCGAGAAATTGTCTAATATATTTGAGGTTTGGGTATTCATTTTATTAAAATTTCAGGAGCAGAAATTGTGCGCCTAATTTGTACATGCAATTGTCATCTAATGGACCTCTTGCATCTGCAAAATACTATTTGCACCTATAGTCCCTCTAATCACGTATGCAAATTAAGTATCAAGCCTTGAGAGATTCCTACTCATATGTTGCCATAATTAAAAATAATCAGACTGATACAAGAAAATGCTGAGTGCATAGTTACTTTTCTTTGATTTTCTTTTACAGATGAATGTAGGACTGTTAATTAAAAGACTCTTAATGAATCAACACTCTTGCAACAGTGCCACTAATGAACTACTGGTAGCTGGAAATGTAGACTAAAAATACTATGGCTCCCTTTCATGTGGAGTTTCTTATCAATACACTATAGCCACAACTGAGTCTGAACAATGTATTTACTTAAGAAAATAACATCATGATACAGAACCATGGCAACAACAATACTTCTGTTGCAAGAACACACTTTTTGGGTGGGTGGCTTGGATAACTTGAACACTTATGTGTATGATTCCAATAAATTCATTGTAAGACATTAATTTTTACTGATGGCTAAATATCTGGTGAATCACTACTCAGTCTCTTAGGCAACCAGTCTGTATTTTAATAACTTGCAGGACAAAAAAGCAACAGGCACATACAGTATAGTGAACATTTGCATTTACAAGTCCCATTTCGGGGGGCATTATAGCATACTTGGAACATTAAAATGGGCTGTGTGTAGAAATAAGTCATCAGCCCAAGAGTGCTTTCTGCCTTTCTAACAAATGCCAATCTACATTCTTCTAGATAACTATTTAATTCGAGCAGGGAGGGGAGGAACACTAAAGAAAAAATGTATTTGGTTTCAAATGCTTTTATGAGCTTCTAGTGTACAGTTTAAAATGACTAATACAAACCATCACACTTCATAGGCCACACAAAAACAAATTATGATTGGATCCAGTCAGGATGCCAATGGGACATCTCCAAGACACATGTAGGTGCTACATGTTCTGGTGATGTTGACTTTATATCCTCCACTCTTTGCACTGTCAGATGAACTAGTGCCCCAGCCTCTTGTTTCTCGGATGGCGGGAAAAGGTACCATCTTTGGAAGGAGATAAAATTGAACTCCTGATCAGTTATTGGTTATTAAAGAGCCCATATATGTTTTTTGTAATAGTTTGAGTATTAATCCCAGTGTCCTAGACAATTTCTAACCAAGATAGGTCATTATGTTCTACCTTCCTGAATTCATGCTCAGTTTCAAATGGATGCAGCAGTGTTTGCTTCCTTTTCTAAATTTTTGCAAAGTTTTTTCTAAGTGCTTGCCATCATAGTTTTCCTTTGTGCTCTACCATGTTCCATGCCAAAGAAGGCTGCTTTTCAGTGGTATTGCTTATATGTAAAGTTTGTAAAGTCTTTGTAGCTAACTATATCACTATACAATAGTGATATAGTTATAAAATGACTATATCGCTACAATATAGCTAACTATATCACTACTACTAACAGGCAATAATGCACATTTTAAAACTGCCTAGATACAAGTGTACCTTAATGCTTCAATTATCACTTTTACCAGCTAAAAAACATAAAAATGGCTTTGAATTTTCATTTATATATGAAATATATATATGACATATTGTCAATACCTAAATGCAGTTTCATTTTATATACAATTTTCTGTGTTTTAAAGATTGAAAGGTTTGATTTATGTTGTCAAGACATCCTCAGTTTACACATATACCAATTGAAGAGAACTACCATCCGAACCTATCAGTAATTATATCAGAACTCTGGGGCAGAGGAGTGATCACCCAGCGTTACGCCCTAGGTCCTCAAAGAGAGAAGAGTACAGAGATACCCATAGAGAGGCACTCAAGAGCCCTTCTATCAATCCCTCCCAAGGTTATTAATCATGTCAACAAAATCTTAAAATGCAAAAGAGTCAGCAAAGGCACATTATCTTTCTCCACTCTTAAGAGAGCAACCATCAATGACTCCACAATGAAAAAGGTGCTTGAAATCCGAGGATCCAGATACTTCTTCCCAACAACTTTCTAATCTTCCTCAAAAAGTAAAGCTAAAGACAAGGCAAAGAATGACAATATTAACAGCATCAGTGGGACTCCTCCCTCAGCAGGACCTCACACATGTTCATCTAGAATATGTAGGGTCCTGCCCTCCCTCAGAAGCATTGATTACCTTTGCTAAATTCATATTTGTATTTATAGACTTTTCTGTGATGCTCACCACCATAGCATTTTGCTGCTTCAGAAAAAGGAACGAATTTATTCTTACAGCATGCTTGTGAATGAAGTATCATTATTCTCATTTTACACATGGAGAACAGATACAGAGGAGCTTGATCCCAGCCCACTGAAGTCAATGGGACCTGTACCACTGAGTCTCATGGGCAAAGGATCAAGCACTAAGTAACATGACAAAGGTCACATAGGAAGTACGTGGCAGCACCAGATTAGAACAAGCATCATCTCCTAAGTACCAGTCTCATGCATCAACCACAGACTCTTATGGATTTAATATTTCCTCACTAACTTAACCAATGGTGAGGAACAGGTGACCAGTTAAGATGGGCATAGCCTTACGTTTGCCAAGCACCTCCAGAATCTCAGTGAGCAAAGTTAGCTGAAACTCTGTATTTTGAGAAAACATTACTATTTACATATATACCTATCATGGAATTACCATTCAGGTGAGAATGTAGCTGATCGTCTCTAAGATTGCAGTGTGTATACACACAGTTCACATCTAAGTAAATACTTCCTTTGCTATTTGCTTTGGTAAAGGGATCCCTCTTTGACCCAACATTTTGCAAGGTGTTTCCTCCTCCTCCCTTTTACAAAATAGAGAATTTGGTTCATGACTGTATTCTTCAATAATTAACATAAACATTCACAACTTATTTCTTACAGTTGCCAGACTGGTATCACTTCTGTATCAGCACTAAGGCTCAGAAGCTCTACATATATGGAGCAGATCAGGACTAGTTCCATAAAAAGTAACACACTCAGATTCATGAGGATCCAAGTACTCAAAACTAAACCTAAATCTTGATGATGTGAACCAGAAAAAAAAGTAATTAAAACAAAATGAGTTCTGCCCTTTTGTAGCTTTCTGACTCATGCCTTGTTTTCTACTTCAGAACATAGCAGAGAAAATGTCTATTTCTCTGTACATCACCAGAGCAACATCACAGCAAATTAATTAGAGTGCCTGACATGAAAGTACAATTTTTGCCTTGAATTAAAAATGTTCCTATTCCATTTGTACATTTTCTATCAGAGGTAGGGACAGAAGCTTCTTAATACCAGGAAAGAATCCTCTGCTCCCAAAGGTATTTGAAAATAATGCTACTACTATAGCTTGCAAACTTCAAGATTATAGTTGCCAACCCTGCGGTATTAAAGAGGATGTCAGACTTGGCTGATCAAGCTTAGTTTAGCCTTATGTTTGTGTTTCTGAAACACAGTAAACAATTTCAGAGCATGTATATGCCCAATGATTTGCAAACAAGAAGCATTTTTCTTATCCAAATAAAAATGAAATGTGCAGACTTGTGACCTGTGTATTTGTTATAATTTGTAGATCTTGGAATCTGTCTGTTCATAAAAAGGGAAATAAGGACAACCTGAGGAATTACAGACCAGTCAGCTTAACTCTAGTACCCAGAAAGATAATGAAGCAAATAACGAAGCAATCAATTTGAGAACACCTAGAAGATAATAAGGTGATAAGTAACAGTCAGCATGGATTCATCAAGAACAAACTGTGTCAAATCAACCCAATAGCTTTCTTTGACAGAGTAACAAGCCTTGTGAAGGGGGGTGAGTGGTAGAGGTGGTATATCTTGACTTTATTAGGGCTTTTGATACTATCTCACATGACCATCTTGTAAACAAACTAGGAAAATACAACTTAATCTACATGGAGCTACTATAAGATGGGTGCCTAACTGGTTGGAAAACTGTTCCCAGAGAGTAGTCAAGCAGGAAGGGCATACAGAGTGGGGTCCTGCAGTGATCAGTTCTGGGTGTGGTTCTGTTCAATATTTTCATCAGCGATTTAGATAATGGCATAGAGAGTACGCTTATAAAATTTGCAGACAATACCAAGCTGGAAGGGATGGCAAGTACTTTGGATATTAAGATTAAAATTCAAAATGATCTGGTCAAACTGGAGAAACAATCTGAAGTAAATAGGATGAAATTCAATACGGACAAATGAAAAGTATTCAAGTTAGGAAGAAACAAACAGTTGCACACATACAAAATAGAAATGACTGCTTAGGAGGGAGTACTCCTGAAAGGGAACTGGGACTCATAGTGGATCAAAAGCTAAATATGAGTTCACAGTGTAACACTGTTGAAAAAAGGCAACCATCACTCTGGGGTGTATTAGCAGGAGCGTTGTAAACAAGATACAAGAAGTAATTCTTCCACTGTACTCTACACTGATTAGGCCTCAACTAGAGTATTGTGTCCAGTTCTGGGTGGCACATTTCAGGAAAGATGTGGACAAATTGGAGAAAGTCCAGAGAAGAGTAATAAATATGATTAAAGGTCTAGAAAACATGACATGAGGGAAGATTGAAAAAACTGAGTTTGTTTAGTCTGGAAAAGAGAAGACTGAGAGGGGACATGATGACAGTTTTCAAGTACATAAAAGGTTGTTAGAAGAAGGAAGGAAAAATTGTTTTTGTTAGTTTTTGAGGGTAGGACAAGAAGCAATGGGCTTAAATTGCAGCAAGGGAGGTTTAGGTTGGACATTAGGAAAAACTTCCTGTTAGACTGGTTAAGCACTGGAATAAATTGCCTAGGGAGGTTGTGGAATCTGCATCATTGGGGATTTTTAAGAGCAGGTAGGACAAACATCTGTCGGGGATGGTCTAGATCAGAGGTGGACAAACATTCTGGCCCAAAGGCCACATCGGGGTTGCAAAACTGTATGGAGGGCCAGGTAGGGAAGGCTGTGCCTGGGGTGACCAGATGTCCTGATTTTATAGGGACAGTCCCAATTTTTTAATCTTTTTCTTATATAGGCTTTATTACCCCCCACCACCATCCTGATTTTTTACATTTGCTGTCTGATCACCATAGCTGAGCGTCCCCAAACAGCTTGGCCCTCACCCCCCATCTACCCCTTCCACTTCCCGCCCCCTGACTCCCACCTCAGAACTCCCGACCCATCCAACCCCCTCGCTCCTTGTCCCCTGACCGCCTCCTCCCAGGACCCCTAGCTCCTAACCGCCTTCCCCCGCCCCCCCCCCCCCCCCCCCCCCCCCCCCGGGACTCCACCCTCTATCCAACCCCCCTTCTTCCTGTCCCCTGCCCAATTTTAGGTTTGGAGTATGGGAAAAAATAATCTCAAATCTGTTATTGAAAACAGAGTTCTGAGATTAACTTTACCTACTTTTGAACAAAGTTATATAAGATTCTTTTTTCCTGACCACTGTTTAACTATATTTTCCTCCTCAAATTGTCAGGGCAAAACACTTTCTTTGTGTGTCTGGAAAGCCCCTTAACACATTAACAGCATCACAAACAACAAATAATCACCAGCCATTTATAAAAGAGAGCTCTGTAATCAGGTGTCGGTCACATGCTTCTTAAAGCTTGTGAATTTTTCCATTGAAATAATGTCCAATTCTTTAGTGAACTAGCTGTTAACTGAAGGGACTCAGTTGTGGTTTTTATTCTGCTTCTATTCTTGCAGTAAGGATGAGTAGTTGAAGAAGAATTTGAACTGTGACTCCATGGTCTGAATTCTGAGAGACACTAAATCAGAAACAAACTCAGCATAAAGTTCAGGTTGAAGTGGCATTTGTTCCAAAAGTCTCTCCAGCACATAAACGGAAAGATCCATACTAAACAAAGTATTAGGAGAAGCATGGACAGTATATGAAGAATCCTTGCTAAAGTATGACCAGATGAGTAGTAAAAATCGAGGTATAACTTTGTACAGTACTCAGTATCACACACAAAACTTCCAGTCCAGACTGCAAAGAGAGACTGCAGAGCTACAATTCATTTGCAAATTTGACACAATCAGTTTGGGACTGAATAGAGATTTTGAATGGCTAGCTAACTACAAAAGCAGCTTCTCTTCTCTCGCTATTCACACCTCCAGTTCAGCTGCTAGAGGAACACCTCACCCTCCCTGATTAGAGATAACAAGCTGGTTCAGCCTGATTGGACTAACCTTGTTATCTCCCACCTGGTTCTTGCCTACCTATTTATACCTGCCCCTGGATACTTCCACTGCATGCATCCGACGAAGTGGGTATTAGCCCACGAAAGCTCATGCTCTGAAAAAATTTCACTTAGTCTTTAAGGTGCCACAGGACTCTTCGTCACTTCAGTATCACACAGTAGCACATAGGTTAATACATGCAAATAACTGCAAGAGGTCAAGGATAAGTAAAAACAAATACAATTTAGAGGCAAAACCTTTAGCAATGGATGGTGGACTTTTTTCTTTTTTGTAAGACATTTGTTTGTGCAAAAAATGTGTGTAATTTTTATAAACACCACTCAGTAGTATATATTACTAAATCAAATTCACAACAGGCAACCTTTTGTTCATATTTATACATCTCCCAGTCTGGTATTTTTATACATTTTTTCCATAATACAGTTTGGAAAAATGCTGCCAGCTACAAACTCCTACAAGGGAGAGTGGAGCTGTCATTCTGTGGCTCAGGTATATGCTAGACATCTCAGCGATTCGGACAGAAGTCTATATCTACCCTCCAAAGACAAATTTGGATGTTGGAGCCAGATTCACTATATTTTTCTCTTCCAGACCTTATAAGACTTGTCCTTTTCCATTTTATAAGGCCTGAGAATCAGCAGATTGCTGTTACTGTGAATCAGTGGGTCTCTAAGTGTTTCCAATACATTTCTTCCAATGACAACAAAAAATCTTTCAAATTGCTACTTTCTGATCTACTATGCACACATTTTTTACAAAGACTAGACATGACTCCAGATCACAATCATGAAATAAAAGATCACTCCTACTCCCATATTAATGGAAAGTCTGGTTCTGGATCCAAACTTTGCAACTATGGATCTATATTTATTAGGATTTTTAAACCAACAAACAAGATTAGGCTGTGCAACTTTGGCCTCATTTTTAGGAAGGTAGGACATTTGTCCATTAGCCTTTCTGGTTGTTGAGCTTCACCACAAAGCAGCTACTTGGGCTCTAACATCATTTCATTCATCTGGCCTGTCTAAACATTCAGGGCCAGATTCTATCATCCTTATTCATTTGGAGCAGTAACTTACTCTGTGAGTAATTCCATTGATTTTAATGACTCTTTTCACACAA
This sequence comes from Dermatemys mawii, assembly GCA_007922305.1. Lineage (NCBI taxonomy): Eukaryota > Metazoa > Chordata > Testudines > Dermatemydidae > Dermatemys > Dermatemys mawii. The sequence goes on from ML677326.1 coordinate 22,307,165, forward strand.
TAAGGTACAATTCTACAAGAGAGAGGAGAGCAGAATCAGGTCTGAGAAAAAGACAGATTGCATGAGATATAACCTCGCCCAAAGCCCACAGAAGTTAAAATGGGACAGAACTCACAAACATATTCCTTCTAAAAAGCCATCATCAAAATCTTTTCACTGTCACTGAATATATCAGCTCTTCCAAAATATTGCTATCTAGGACAAGGCCTTTTATCTGTTCAAGATAACTATTCTCCAAACTCTTACTACTCAAGCTAATTTATCTTGAACTTGCCCTTTGATACAGGCAATGTCAGGACAATGTGTTTTTAGAAGGGATTGTTATGAGGAAAGGAGATCATTTGGGATGTGAAAGAGGGAGATTGTTGTGAGAGTAAGGGACAGCATGGAGGCACATGTAAAGGTGAGTGCACAGAACACAAAGGGGATAGAAAAGCAAGAGTCTTGGGAGTCTAGGAAATAAGGAGAGGTGAGATGTAGACAAGGGCAGGCAAGAGGGAGAGGCAGGCAGACACATCAGTAAAAAAGTAAAATATAGAGAGGGTGGCATCATATGTTAGCATCAAGCATATGGGGTCATACTGGAGGAAAGATCAAATACAATGGCGAGCACTGTTAAAAATTCAACATCCACTGCCCCACCTACCTGCTAGCTGCAGTAACTGTGGTATCTTTCTGTACGTAGATTAGACACCACCATCACAGCCAACTGTCAAACACTGAGATCTTAACGACACCTATTCTATTTGTCACTCCTCCCTCAAAGCAGCAATATCGAATCTTATGACTTTAAGGCCACCTCTGGAGCCTCTCTCCCGACTGCTGGGACTCCATGTGGGCTAATACAAGGAAGGGAAGCCTCTGGAACCCTTTTTGTCTCATGCAACTTCTGATTGACTGAGTTGTGGTGGGAGGCTTGTGACCTTGGACTCACCCAAACTCCAGTTGATATTGTTCTTAACTACTGGCAAGAGCTTAAGGGGTTGGGACTTTAAAGCCACTGAAGCTGCTCCCAGTGCTGCTAGGATCCCTATATAGGTTGCATGTTAGAGAAGTGAGTTTGCTAGGATTCGGTCTTCCAGCTATTCCTGTGCGAGGTGCAAGGAGGTGGGGGCTCAGCACCTTCCCCTGGCCCTCATTTGTGCTGGAGGAAATCATACATAGATATATGTATAGGGAGTTATGGTCAATACTGCATATATTCAGGTAAAGTGATCCAGGGCAAAGGACAAGTCTGGGTACAGCTGCTATAGGGTAACATCAGCTTTAGATGGGGAGATAATAAAAAATAAAAGGGAAATTATCTTTTAATACAGTTAGTTAATTGATTTTATGCAGCTTACTATATCATCTTTAAAGCCGTTGGATATTTTTTCCCCAAAGTACATGAAATCAGCTTTATGTTTCTAGTAAACAGTCTCCTTTTCAAACCACACTTTGTTAAAATATTTACATCAAGGGGAAGGAAACCAACCAGGACCTTCATTCTGACTTACAGCTCAGAAAGTGCCAACTTTTCTATAGTGAGATTAAAACACACAGTGTTGTTGTTCTGCCAGCTCTTAACACAAATTAATGACTTGAATTACCTTTCACCTTATAAATCCCACCCTGAAGAAGTAAAAGCCCAAAGGCTCTCACATAAACCAATGAAGACAAGTTCACTACAGTGTATCCTTCCCATCTTGCACTATTTTACGTCAATTCTTTATTAAAAAGTCTCTCAGGGGCTAACAATGAAGCAGGACACACAACAGAAGGTGCAATGGGACTTTCAGAGGTAAAAGCCTACTGCACTGTGACTCTGTGCAGTCCATTAGTTCTAGGAAATACAGGGTACTACTTCCAACGTGGCAGATGTGCCCCCACTTGCTAGGCTTCAGACAAATGCAATCAAATCTATTTTAATCATCTATGAAATGCAAATGCATTCCACTTGCACACACACACAAGATCCATTGTCTTCCTCACTGAAGCATACTATAATGCTAATTAAACAGTGTTGCTAACTGAATAGGTGTTCTGATTGCCTATTAGAAATTATTTTTACCTTTTTTATTTCACATCACAAAGATTTTTAATGTTTTAATAATTATTTTAGTATTTTATTTGTGTTTTCTCTCTTTTAACACTGTGATCAACACCCAGATAAACTAAGCAATGAGACCAGTATTTACTATCGGGGTACAACACTGCATAATTCTGGCCATTAAAAAAATACCACTCCAGGCTGTACACAAATGTGGCAATTGGTAATCTCACACTCTCTCTCTCCCTTATACACACACACACCCTTTGTTTTTCTGTTACAAATGGCGAGGTTGATTATCCTCGTGCTCATGTGAAAAATGTTTGTAGAATGTACGTAGCCTACACAGTCAAGAATGATAAGCATTTAAATCATAGTGCCCATGCAAGACCAATATTTCAATATCAGAGGAATTGATTCTTGATCTAGTGCCAGCTCTGTGTTCTAAATGTACTGCAGAAAAATCCTCACCCACCCTTCCTCCCAATGCTCTGTTATGATGACAAGCATGCGGTTATCTGATCGAGCAGATATTTGTTCCAAAAGACTATTTTCATTTCAAAGACAAAACATGAAAAGAGCTTAGAGCTGAGAAACTGAATACTGTATTCTCCTCTTGTTAAATCAAGCTTTGGAGAACTAAAGCCAAAAAGAACAAGATTCTGAAAAGAACTTCTGTAGCTTTTTGTGTGCTTTTGAGCCATTCAGCTCAGCTTAACTCTGCCAACTAATAACCTTGTGTTTTCCTAAGATGTATTTGTGAAAGAGTTTATTTGTGAATCATTATTTAGTGATAAGGATGGATGTCTGTTGCTTTTAAACAGATCCTAGAAAGCTAATTAGGGGCTTAAGGCAGAACAGAGAATTCTATATGGCTTATACCTTAAGCTGCTAATTATGGGATTTTCAACAGCATCTCTTTCTTTTTCTTTGCAGAGAACTAATACACTGTTACTTTACAACAAAGCCATGTTTCAGTGAAAAAGGTGAAATCCTTTTATGTCACAATCTTGTCAGCTCTCCTCATCGCCTGATTTACATAAAAGTAGCCATGTATGTGTAATAACCAGAGAGAGAGGGTAGTATCTTTGTACCCCTTCACGACTTGATAGCTAACATAATAGTCCTTTTATACTCTTTAAAGACATCTTCATTATTTGGACCTAAACCTCCAGATAAACTGTTTAATTCCAGTTACAAACCAATGTGCCCTTGACGTAACACAGAATAAATACAACCCATGCTTTCAAGTGTATTACTGTGGTAGAGGTCTGCACTGGGTCTTAACACTTCTAAATGGCTCTGTTACAAAGAAACGTGAGCTTTCTTACACCAATACAATGGAAAGCAAAGATAATAAATAACATCACATTTAACAATACTCTGGTTTTGGATTACATCAAGAGAAGAATGATCTCAAAAGTGTTAGTACGTCAATTGAACGTTAACTACTTTAACTAAGGCTTACCTAGTCTTCTACCCTCCCTCCGTGCAAGAGATAAATATTATCCGTGTATTTTATTTCACTGCTGCTTTTTTCATGCAAGTTCAAACATGGGTTGTGTGTTCAGTTTCTAGCAGGGAGGGTAGAGAAAGGTGAATTAACAGGAACTCTATCAGAACCACAAATTAAATTCTACACACTTACACAGTGGAGACCATTAAAAAGCTGATAAAAATTTCTGGACATCTCTGCTGGGCTTTACACAAAATTTTGCTCCCTATAATGAACTCTGCAGACATTACAGGTGGGATTTTCCAAAGTATTCAGTGTTAACCTCGTTCTGCTCCCACTGAAGTCAGTGGGAATTCTACCATCTTCAGTGTGTATTTTAAACTCCTCCCCCCACCCGCTTTCTCTGCTCCCTGCAGAATTTTGCAGGGAAATAACTTTTGTTGCATTTACACTACACCATGGGAAGTTTATTTTGTTTGTGTGTTATAATAAACATCAGACTGTTCAAGATAAATAACTACTATTTTGCATTATTGTTGATAGGTTGAAAGAACTAACCAACATTCAAACTAACAAATTATTTCTATGATATATTGGGATGGGTATGCTTTGCTTGTATTTGCGTGTATAATCCGAAGGACTGAGGTATGGTCACCCAACCAGTTCTGTAAATACATGAACTAACAACCAGAGTTGTACGTTAAACTTTTTATTAGACAAAAAATGCAAATTGAAAATAAAAGGCCATGAACTTCCAAGACAAGCTTCCAAGAATGTCTCTCTCCAGCAGGCTGTGGGAAAGCTGAACAAACAGCAGTACAAATACCAGGCAGGGTGTTGATTCAGACTACAGAACTAATTATAAATTCACAATTAATTATGAAGTGCTAGCCCTTGCTCTGCTTTCCCATGGCCTGAGGAGGAGATGGGGTTTCAAAGGCTTAGAGCCAACTTCAGTTTTATTTTTAGTCTATCTATTAAAAGGTCTTACCTACAACTTGGTGACTAGCCCACAAATGGATAGAATATAAAAGAACAAAACAGTGATGTGTGACCCTTACCATGAAGGACACATACAAAAGGGCGGGGGGAAACTCATATACCATGCTATTCCCTTCTCTGTTTGTCCTAGTGATAACTGTCTTCTGTATTTCTCTTAGACTGCAAGGTCTTCAGGGCAGGGGCTTTTCCCCCACATCTTGGGTATATTGCATCTTGCCAAGTATATTGTCCCCATCTGAAAAGAGCAACAATGGGCCAGATCTTCACTCCATAGATTGGGCAGATGTTCTGCACATTTCCTCTCCTCCATTTAAAAGAGGAGCTCAGGGAGCCTTAATACCTATTCCCCCTGAAGAGGGCCTGTCTGGTGTCCACACAAACAGCGCAAGGAGTCAAGATGAGCTGAGAGCCTAACACATGGGACAACCCTCCTTCTCTCTCTGGAAGTTAACCAGGAAGGTTAGTGCAACCATATCCTCTCTCCAGCCATGCCTCAGAGAGGCCCTGGGAGCTGCCAGGACCAATAGGAGTCCTTTGTTAAGGGCAAGGGTGTGGAGAAGGGTGAAAAGAGCTGCTGGTAGCCAAATCTCTGCAGAGAATAGACAGAGTGCCACCACCCACAGCTAACTCTGGTCTCTCCTGTTGATCCCTAGGATCTGCTAAGTTTGGAGATGGCAACCTCCTCCATGTGATACTCTGGAAAACTCTCCAGGAGTTAAACAAAAATAACACTTTACTCACAGGACTGCTGGCTGGGAACTTACTACTTTATTCAACTGCATCACAACAGACAGGGAGAGGGCAAGGAACCCCCATTGACAAACAGGAAGTAGGGAGGCGCAGCACATGGCTTCATTTCCTAATTCTGTGGCTAACCCAGTTAACCCCCTGATGACGACTCCTCCACAATTCCAAAATGAGGTTTCCAAACAAGAAGTCCCCGCTGGGGGCTTTTAATGTGGATGGGGGATAATCTAGCCCAACGGCTTTGTACAAAAATAGATATTTGCTTTTTCAGAATAAAGTCTCCTGGCATTCCAGAGACAGTAGAACATTATTTTACGAATCCAGGCCTACATTTAATGGGCATTATACTACTCTACATCACACAGCTCTGAACACTACAGATATATTGGTGTTTATGTTTTCTAGCTAGAGTGTTTATCTCACATTCAGATAGCGTGGTGTGGAACACACGTTATGGGTACCTGGACAGATAGCAAATGGATCTTAACACCAGTGCATTCCGATCTGGCCAGCACAGTGCAATTCTACATATCCTCTCCCTTCCAGCTCCCAGTTTTCCAATCAGCAAATGCATTCACCATTGCGTCAGTATGCAGAACCTAGCTGTCCACATTTCATTTTGTTTTATTGTTTGTTTTGCTTGATTTTACCAGCCTTTTGGAAAGATGTTCTAGTCTGTGTGGAGTCGTTATCTTGGAAAGCCGAAGCTAGCATAATCATCAAGGCTGATATCTGAACTTGGACTCACATGCCATTCACTTCTGAATTCCAAAGTTAGCCCAGGGAATCAGACCATATGAGTGATGCACACAGTTGTTGCAGTCCTGACGAGCCACTGTGCTAGCTCAGGCAAAACTCCTTTTGTCTCAGTTTGCTGAGTTTCTAGTTCTATGAATTTATGACATGATCCATATTAATCCACATTTTGTGTGTTTGTTTATTTTTAAGTCTTTCTATTAGTATATAACTTGCTGAAAAGCAGCATCAGAGAGGGAGGTTTGAACTGTGATGGGTGGCATATACAGCACAGCATAGTGATGCAATATTTTGTTTATTTAAAGCAGCTTGTTGAAGGACAGAGTGGTTACAGCAAAGAGTTCTTGTTTACAATTACAAAATCAACCTATAGTATGTAATTAACCTTTAAAACTTTCAGTGTCCTGTAAACATTGATCCCTAATCCATTATGCTTGTTCATTTCAGGACTCAGCTCTATGCATCAGCAAATTTTTGGCAAATGATAGGAAACAAAATGATATTACATTCTGTTCTTAGTTACGCTGTTATAAATTGGGAGTAATTCCACTGAAGGTAGAAAGGTCTTGTGGTTATAGCACCGGACTGGAACTGAAGAGATCTGAATTCAGTTGTTTCTTATGCAACACTGGGAAAATCACAAGCTCTTTGTGCCTCAGTTCTCCATGTGTAAAGTGAGGTAAAGAGACTTCCTTTCTCTGTTTACACAGTACGTTCCTCAGGGCAGAGATTGTCTCTATTTATGTGTACATGCAGTTTTTCACACAATGGAGCCCTGGTCTTGGTTGGAGTCTTCAGGCACTACTGTAATATAAATAAATTATAAACAGCAGTAACCATGTACCTCAGCATGAGAACAGAATTTGACCTGTTGTCTAGAAAACTAGAAAGAGGCTGGTAATGAGTAGACTTTCATTGAGCCTTCAACTCATAACACCTTTGTCCATTTTCAATTACTGTCTGTGAACATGAAGGTTAAAAGTCAGGCAGTACTCAAACGTAAAAGCAAATACTAGTCAAATGTGTTACAGGCTCTCCTCACTTTCCCCCCATTGCCCTATTAAAAAAACAAAACCATCACAACCAGCTGAAATCACCTTCTGAGCCAGAAGTAGGAGTAGGTAATTTAGTTTCCATGGTAATGCAGTTCTGGACCATTCTTAAGCAGAAGCTGCCAACTATGACAAATGGTAGGTGCTGATTTTTTTTATGTGAACAGCTATTCACTATGAATTGAAATGAGATTGCCAAACTCAGTTTCCTTGGGACTTGAGCTAGGGTCAAAAGCCAGCATTACCTTCAAGACAGTCAAAAACTAGCACTTTAGCTACCCATCTCTGAGTGCAATATAGTATTTAAAGTCATAGAATAAAAATGAATGACTCAATATCAGAGTTGTCAAATGAATGAGACAGATTTACATCAAGCAATTCTAAAATGCTTTGTAGCTATGAATTAAGGGAAACATATGACAAATGATTTCTATTCATTCCTTTATGGGAAAGAAATTCTGCTGCTGACTAACATGCACTCTCTCTTTATATGTGACCTGCATTAGTATAAATACACAAAATGGCAAGTGTTTGAATTCAATTACTTTTCTTTCCTGTGCCATCACTGTGTAATAAACCATGATCAGTATTGCACTCTGCTAATTCAGCCAAATGGTATGTAATTAGTTGTGGAAAATGCTGTAATATAGCAATTAGTAACACAATAAATAAAAGAGGAAAAAGGGCTTTTATTTTGGCCTTATTTTCACTTAGAATGAAGCAGTGGGAAGGCAGCGTTGCTAGCTCAACTGATATTCAACAGCTCATGCTGTCTTAAAAACAGCTCAAAAAGTAACTCAGTTTTGCCCTGGGAAAGTCACAGCCATATGAGAGGGGAAAGGGTGCCTACTTCTCTTACCCAGCTGTATGCAAATTAACCACAGCCATTTCAACAGTGAAGTTGATTGGAAGCTCTCAGAGTGGCCGCTATAATACAGCCAATCAGTGCTTGATGGAAGCTCCCTGTAGTTTTTCATAGAATCTAGCAGCCAATCAGTGTTCAGTAAAGACTAATATTTAATCTCTCATGTCTCTTTTAAGAGCTACCTGCAGCTTGTTTGTGAACCAGCATAATATGAATGGAAATGTATGAAAGAAGAAACTCCTAGAGGCATATGGCTATTTTTATATTAGTAACTCTTTTCATTTAAAAATGTTAACTTTTACAAATACAAGGGGGAACAAAACATTACAGTCTATAATGTGAGAGATTGCAAAATCAGACAAAGTGAGTGGAAGAAATGAAGTTCAAGAACATGATGCCAAAATAAAATTAAAATACAAAAAATAAAATAATATTTTGTTCTTACATAACTCCTTTCATCTGGCTGGAATTCAGTGCAATTTACAAACATTAATTAAGCCAGGAAACACTCCTGTGTGTTAAGAAAGTTTAAGTTCTCTGTGATGTATGTTATCTTCTTTGTTACTTGTCTGTGAGCTGCCTAGCACAATGAGGCATTTGTGTTCCTTGGCACTACAGTAATATAATTAATAAGAGGAGCCATAACAGGTATGTTAACTGAGATACAGAGAAGTTAAGTGACTTCCAAGGTCACGTGGTGAGTCAGTTGCAGAGTCAAAACTAGAAACTTAGGCTGCAAGCTATTTTGGGCAAAGACCATCTCTTTGTCATATGTTCCTACCGTGCCAAACTTCAAGAATACAAATAACAAAGGAAAAAAGAAAACAGCTCCTAGCACAATGGGGGTCCTGTTCCATGAGCAGGGCTCATAGGGGCTACAATAATATAAATAATAAAGCAGCAGCAGCCAGCAATCCTCGCCTGCAGTCCTGTACTTTAACCATTAGTCCTCACTGCCTGCACATTATTTATTCTAATATAGTCTCTGTTTCTTTGATCGTGTATGTAATACTTAAATCACTCCAAGCTAGCCCGGGATACATAGGGTGAAATCCTGGCCTCACTCAAATCAGTGGCAAAACTCCCATTGACTTCAGTGAGTGGAGCCAGGTTTTCATCCTTAGGATTTCAAGTTAATGCGTCTGGACCATATATCTGATTATACACTATTTTTATTAATACATCTACTCTCTGTCCCTCATTTGTCTTCCGAATGGAAACAATAAATAATACCGATACATAAGCCTATATTTAAAAATGGTATCCACTCTATGGCACTAAAACAGCTATCACTGGTGCACAAATCTGGATTTAAACAATTTGCATATACACTATGCCTCCCCTGGGCCAATATTTTGCATGAACAAAAGCTGGGTTCTAAATTTAATCAAGAAATGACTGAAAAATATATTTGCATGCCCTATTGGAGGTCTCAGCAACAAACATCTAAGAGTTACATGTGTGAATGTAGTCACAATTTACAGTGTGTTTTTACAGATTAATATAAAATCTCTTGTGTTGTGGTTATAGAATTAATAGCTAACATACTTTCCAGCTACAAAGTGCTGGAAGTTTATTTGTCCTTTCTTCTAAAAATTTTCAATTTTCATGTAAGATTCAAATAGTCTGCACCTGCTGTTTGAAGATTCCTGTGAAATATAGCTCCCTGGTGTGTCTCAATGAGTTGCATTTACAGTGATATGCAAGATACCAAAATTAGCCATTCATGTCTCCTTCTTACTCTGATTAAGTTATAAATTTAATAGATTTTCATTTTGGGCTTAAAACCAAGTTTGACATTATGTCTTCATGGTAATAGAAAAGTTGGGTATATCACAGTGAAGTAATCCATTCTTGGGTTTACTCAGGAAGCAAAGATCTGGATAAAATATTAAGGAGTAAAGAAAAGGCTGCCAGTCTTCAGTAGGATGATTTCCTGATGCCTAGCAGTCAGATTCTGGGAAAATCTCAGAGGTTCCCTCAAAATCAGAGGGGGTCCAAAGGTGAGGCACTTAATGAATATCCATTTTTATTTTATTTAATATATGCACAGTTGGACAGTGTCTGGAGACACTCCAGCCATGGTAAAAGCCAACCAAAGCTAAAAGTTTGGAGGAAGCACATGTGCACAGGATCAGGAAATACGTTCTAGCCAGGTGGGCAATGGGATTAAAGGCCCTGAGTAACTTGGGAGAGGAGGAGACAAAGGGAGTGTCAAGGCCAGCAGGTAGAATGTAGACAACCAAAGATGGGCTGTAGGTAAAGATGGAGTTGCAGAGGAGAAAATGAGAAGCTTGAATGTGGTACACAAAAGGTTCGGAAGCTCATGCATGGACTCAAAGGAGCTAACATATGCCTATGCAAAGGCACAGCTAGAGCAGCTGGCATGGTAGATGATTTTAGCAACAGCGTTTTGGATAGTTTTATTGAGCACAATGTTGGGAATCAGGAAGGCCAATGGCAGGAGAGTTTGCAGTAATCAAGGCAAGAGGACGAGTTGTATGAACCAAGATTGTGTCACTGTGGGTAAAAAGGGACTGATTTAGGACATAATATGGAGGAAGGCAACAACAATCTGGGTAGTGAGAAAAATGAGAGAAAGTTTTAGAGCCTGAATGGCAGAAAAGAAGACAAAAGTGTGTACAACACAGCTGGTCCAATTAGTCATTTACTTACCTAGCTTCTGTCTTTAGATCTCAAAGTGTTGTACAAAAGAAATTAGTCTCATTATCTTCATTTCAGAGATGGGGAAACTGAGGCACAGAATAAAATGGTTTACCTGAGGTCACCTAGTAGGCCTGTGGTAGAACTGGAACAGGAACTCAAGTCTTCTTGATTTCAGTCCATACTATATTCACCCCTTTTTTCTGTTTGCAAACAGGTTGACTTTTAAAAATCTATTCACTATTCATAATTGTTCAATGAATCATTCATGCAAATATATTTCACCCTATGGGTGGTTTGTTGTTTCTTTGGGCGGAGGGTTGCCTTCTGTTCCTTTTGACTAGTCACTATTAGTTATTTGTAGTGTGTAATTGGTCACCTCAATCACATGGTATTGTTTCTGCTCTCTGATTGCAGGACAAAATTTTGATGAGGAAGTATATAAACGAAGAACAGCCTTTCCCCAAACATCTGGGTGAACAAAATTCTGTCTGTGCAAATGTTTTTGAATAGTGAGCAAAAGGAAGGAATATGGGTGAACTTAATGACCATTCAGAATTCAAATAAATGTTTGAGAAGGCTACTTTGCAGTGTCTTAACAGATCTAGTCAATGGTGATGGAGAAGAAAACACAATAAGAGATATATATGTATTAAGAAGGGGAAGATGGAGATCTTAATGATCACTCTAGGATCCTAAGATACTTGGCACTTTTTATATAATGCCAAGAATAAGATTATTCATGACCCTGAGCAATGTCTTTGACCGTCAGAGGATAAACATAAGTGGTTTTCTAGTTTGCAAAGAATACATTTCCATAACAACAGCTTTCTTATTGCTCTTCAGGAATTATTTAGAAGAAGCAGAAAACTTAAACTATAACCTCATATTCTTCTGACATTGCACAGATAATGAAAAAACACACTGGGCCGGATTCTTCTCTCTTACACTGGGGTAAAACAGAACTAACTCCATGAAAGTCAATCAGTGTGAATGAATTCAGAGTGAGACCTTTAACTTTACATAAATACAATGCTGCACTTAGAATGCCTGCTCCAAAACCCACTGAAGTCAACTGGAGTCTTTACATAGACTTCAAAGGGTTTTGGATTAGGGCCTGAATGAGCACACATTAGTACATTCCATCTTTGTTTTACTGTAAATTCCATGTGTACCATGTCCTCTGGCTAACCTAGAGATTATAAATTGCTACTTGTAACATTCATATTTTGTCCACAAAATGAATGTTATCTGTCTTCATTGTCTCTACAGAAGAAGTTTTGATACTTCCATTTTTTGTACAAACACAATCAACATATAATTTATGTTTGTGAGCAAAGTTATTTTATGATATTTCTCTTTGCTGACAGAATGACTGGAGTAAAATTACGTTCTGTTGACAAAAATGTGATGAAATGTCATTTGCGGGCATTATGAAGAAAGGAGTTTGACAAAATGCATTTTGCTATTGGGATGAAACAAAGGTTATAACAAAATAAATTTGTCCATCTGCTATTTGTCCTTAGAATGAAGTGCAAGGTTTTACTAAATTCAGTTTGTCAGAATGCATGGTAATGGTTTTATCAAAATTAATTTCACCTGCACAGTTAAAGGAAACATCCAAACAAAATATCTCTTTAAAAAAAGTTTTCGGTATTACTGTTACTTCTACTACCTTAGCTCAGATTTCATTTTCAGTAGTTTTGTAGCTTTTTATAAAAGTTTGCTGGATTCATGCTCTTTGGGGCAATAACTTAGGGACGTCTGAAACATTCACAATAAAGCTGGAAATTCTAGGTTTTCACATTTTGCTGCAAACTCGAAATTGGATTTATTCTGCAGAATTTCATATTACTAGTTTGTTTAAACATAACAGGTTTTATTCCTGGAAGGAAGCAGATCTCAGCAATACCAACAGTAGCCAATGAATCACACTCCTTCAGAACCTGAGAAACAACCTGACACCATCTGGAAAATCTTCACTAAGCTATTTCCTCTCTAGACTTTCATAACTGGAGTCTTCAAAAGGATATTGACTCACATAAGGGTAGGTGAAAAGGGAGGAGTGGAGCCATCTTTGGAGGGCTCAGGAGAATGAGCTGGGACAATGGCTGATTTATCCACGGTGAGACAGGGTCCTTATGTTAAAAGAAATGTGATGGCTCTGTTGGGGAATGGAGATTGAAAAACACTGGGGAAGGGCTGATAAGAGAAGCAAGGATTAATTATATAGGAATAGTTAAAAATATGAATAGGGAAAGGGTTGAAAACAAAACAAAAAATCTAGGAAAGTTAAAATACAAGCAGAGAAATCAGGCAAGGAATAAATAATATTATGCAAGGCTACAGACAAGCAAATGGGCACAACCTAAAAAACACAAAACGAGCAAGGCTGGCTAAAAGCCAGGCACAGTAAAGGAATGAAAAACCATATGGTGCATCTCTTATTTCTTTGGACATTGTCTAGTTAGTCCCCAATATTACAAAGAACAATGAGTGAAGGGATTGCTCCCAGGCATAGTCCCACTAAACAACACTATGAGGTAGCCCAGGGGATCCCCACTCACACAGCGGTTAACCTAGCCCAGGTGTGAGCATCCACACTGCAAAGCCATGCCTGAGTTACTGGGCCCACACAGGTGCTGCACTCCCCTGTGTGCACCACTAAAAGTTCTGGGGACATGTCCCATGATTCTTTGTGCTACAGTAAACTGAGCTGTTCTATAATTCTTTCCTTCTAAATTGTGAGACAATTTGTCTGTCCTTCTGAGCATACAGGGGGAATTGTGGGAAGGCATTGGAGGACTATTGGCACCTGAGTGATTTAAACTGTATCCTTACTGCAAAGTGGGCAGGTTACCATGTGAGTGAAAGTGACACCTGGGTTCTAGCCTAACACTCACACCCCCGCAACAGCCAGGCCAGCTTGCCTGGGTTGAAAGTGCCACCATTAAACTCGAGTGAGTCATTTTTGTGTTTGGACAGGAGGAAGGTTGGGGCAACCCACAGATGAACCCAAGCTAACCCTGCTTTGAAGACATACCCTAAGGCCTGGTCTACACTTGAAACTTAAGTCAACATAGCTACAGTGCTCTGGGGTATAAAAATCCACCCCCCTGCCCTGCACATCTTAACTATTCCAACTTGACCCCTTGTGTAGATGCAGCCAGGTCGATAGAAGAATGCTTCCATTGACCTAGCTATTGTCACTTGGGGAGGTGGAGTTCCTACAGCGATGGTTCCTGTGCTGCTGTAGTGCCCATAATGCACAGGTGGCCTCAGAGTTTGCAGGGTGAGACTTTACACAGGTGGAAACATTTGCAGGTTTGGGCCCTAGACTGTAACGACTGTCTTCTCTAGCTAAGTATGTGCGTGCTTTGTGGTACTAGCGATCCTCTGCGATGCTGATCACTTCCTTGGGTGGGCTGATCATGCTCTTATTGTGAGAGGTGAGGGCTTGAGGGACCTTGCAAGAGGCATTTCACCTTGCAGAGTCAGTCCCTATATAAATAATAATGGATTAATAATCATACAGTATTAAATGCCCCAGTAAATGCACCTCAGATGGATCAAAATGAAAAATAATAATAAACATCATCATGAATCACAAAACATACAAAATTAAATCTCAGATTTAAGTTGAAAATGCATAACAAACCACCTAAGAGTGTTCCACTGGCTTCCAGGTAAAATAGCTGAGTAAGTGGACATCACGGAGTCTGGCACTTTTCCTTTTTGGATCCTACAAAGCACTGCTTGAGGGAAGCTTTTATTCCCCCCCCCTTTTTTTTTCCCCCTTATCTGTGAAAGAGGAAGGTGACTGACATTGTGAATGTCATTCTGGTTTTTTACTTACAAAATAAATGACAGCAAAAGGTGAGAAATGTTAAAAAGTAATCAATGTACATACATTTTAAGTAAAGCAGTAAATTAAATGCAAAAACTATGCTAATACAACATCCCGGTTGAGATTTTAATTGCCCAAAGTCAGGAAACTTAAAATTATGTTTCTCACAGCAGTCATTACTCAGCCTTCTTGAACATATTTAGAAGTTTGTATTTCATACAGTGTTAACTTGAATGCTCTGTGCCATAGTCACAGTTGCTTGGGGAACCATAATTTTGCATTTGCTGTCTTTTGTTCAATTCAGTTCTATTCCTTAATATTGCACTAGTGAAGTTTTTGTATTTAATTTCCCTGAATTAAAAAATGAAACAAAGTAAAGACACTAGAACTTTCCTAAATATTTGTATGCACAGATAGTCCATTTATATGAAAGTTCTCTGTCTCATGGAAAATCATGTGTTTAATGTGAAAGTGAAATTACAGTTATAAACAAGCATGCTTCTACCTTGAGCTTCACACCTGATTGTCGAGCCAGTGTGAAAACAGGTAAGAGAACTGACACACTGTGCATGCACCACTGCTGTTTTCAAACAGCTGTCATCCCTGTCATTGGTAAAGTTAAAGTTTCTTTGAACTCAAGAAAGACACAGAATCCCTTTGCCCACACCCTCCTCCTTCAATGTTGTCTGTGCAGGTGAACATTTGTGCCTGCACAGAGCCTCATGTGAGTAAACCGGGCTCCACAGAGGAACAGGAGTTTGAGCCCCTGAAGGTTATTGCTGGATCAGTGCTTAATTATCTTCCAGGAGGACTATGGCCCTAACCCTCCAATCGTATCCCTGTGGGAATACCCTTGCATCCACATTGGCTCCTATGGGGCACGTGTTCTTGTTAGAACAACAAGAAAAAGAAACTAACAACTTCTGCCTGGTTGCAAGTTTGGGGCCTAAGTCTATATCAGGTTTTATATACAACAGGTGAACAAGTGCTTTTCTGTTCAGATTCACATATCTAAATACAGTCAGAGTTCTGTCAATCTTTACAAAAACATTTGCTTCTGACCTAAGAATACTCATTTGATATTTCAATTATTTTTTCTCCTGGAAAATCTCATAAGTGCCTGAAAACAAGATCTTAAAATGGAAGTGTCTTCTCCACCATAATTATAGTTTCATGCTAATAAATGTTCCCTCAGTCTCACTTAAAATAACTGATATTTGCCATGCACGTACTCCCAGGAAAGAGACCTGGATGTCACTGTGGGTAGCTCAGTGATGACTTCTGTGCATTGTGCAGCAGTGGTCATAAAAGTAAATGATGCTAGGTTGCCTAAAGAATGGGATGGGAGGTAATACTCTAAGTTTTTACTGGTTTTTACCAGAATAAACAATCAGACTCCTGGGACACCCCAGACAAACTTCTAAATGTACACGTACAGACACTTTAGTTACTCTGCAACATCAATATAACAAAAATGAATTTACTTCCCTTCAGAATACCACCAAAGTTCCACACCACTGCTACCCAGCCCTACCCATTTCCATATGGGTGAAGGAGAAAAGATGGCTCTTGCACTAAAGGGGTCATGAAAGTTAACAAAGTCAGGCTGTTACAGATCAGGAGCCAGATTAGGAATCTGCGTAAGTATCAGAAAGATGCAGAAAGGTGCTTAGTGGGATTTTCAAAAGCACCTAAGCAGGATAGGCACCTAACTCACTCTGAAATTATTAAATGCTTTTTTAAATCCCACTAACTGCCTATCTTTACCTTTTGGCACCTATATACCTTTGCAAATCTGTCACTAGGAGGAGAAGCCAGGTCCAAAGGGTCCAATCTCTAATGAAGAACATGTTGCCAGCTTCCCCTTCTTTCATACACCAGTGGATCTGTAGTAAGGGACCTCCATTGACCACAACTGAGGCATAAGGGGAGAGGCAGTCTCTTAGGGATGGTCTACACATAGAAGTCGCACCAATATAAGTCTCTTTAATTTGGTGGGAGCTGGCATGCATCCAAACACATATTCATCTCTCATTGATAGATCTCTGTATTTAAATATAATTACTGTGTTTTTAATAGGAGTAGCACTATTTTTGTTGGAGTTCAATCAAATTGATGAAAATGTGGAGGCTTTTCAATTCCAGTATAACTGAACCAGTGCAAGCAGTCCACTAATTGCTACCCTATACAGCCCTGGTCACTCCAGAATTGACCTGTATGTTTAACTTTCTGGACTCCATTACTCCAGGGAAATTGTGGCCAGAAGTCACCCACTGTTAAAAAAGTTCTGGCAAGCCTGTGTGGGTCCCATCTACAAGTCACTTTTGTAGCTAGCAAATCCCATTTCTCACTTCTCAGAAACATAGATGTTTCCCAAAGTAGCTATCAGGAGACAAGGTCAACATTTTTCACTAAAAAAAATTTTCAGTGAAAAATGGTCTAAATTCAAAAATGGAAGTTTTTGTGAGGAGTACATGGGGGCATATATAATTTTCTGATTTTTCAACAAAAACCCAAACATTTATTTGTTTTTCAGGCTCCCTTCCCTTTTCCATCCCCCATCCTTTCCTCCATTTCCCTCTTGTCCTGTTTACCATTTTGCCACTGAAAAGGGGAGAAATAAAATAAAATGGAACAGGATACAGGGGCTGATGACAGTGTACAGAAAAGTGAGGGGTTTGGGTTGAGATTGGATGTTTCTTCTAAAAGAGATGCTTCAGGAATTATTTTGGGGAAATTCTGTGGCCTGTGCTATATAGGAGGCCAGACTAGATGACCACAATGGTCCCTTCTGGCTTTGGAATCTATGAATGGAAAAACCAGTAAACAGAGAGGTGGAAAAATTGCAGATGATACAAAACTACTGAAGATAGTTAAGTCCAAAGCAGACTGCGAAAAGTTCCAAAGGGATCTCACAAAACTGGATGACTAGGCAACTAAATGGCAGATGAAATTCAGTGTTGATAAATGCAAAGTAATGCATATTGGAAAACATAATCCCAACTATACATATACAATGATGGGGTCTAAATTAGCTGTTACCACTCAAGAAACAGATCTTGTGGATAGTTCTCTGAAATCATTCACTCCGTGTGCAGTGGCAGTCAAAAAAGCAAACACAATGTTGGGAGTCATTAGGAAAGGGATAGATCACAAGACAGAAAATATCGTGTTGCCTCTATATAAATCCATGATACACCCACACCTTGAAAACTGTGTGCAGATGTGGTCGCCCCATCTCAACAAAGATATATTGGAAAAGGTTCAGAAAAGGGCAACAAAAATGATTAGCAGTATGGAACAGCTTTCATATGAGGAGAGATTGATAAGATTGGGACTTCTGAGCTTGGAAAAGAGATGACTAAGGGAGTATATGATAGAGGTCTATAAAGTCATGACTGATGTGGAGAAAGTAAATAAGGAATTGTTATTTACTCCTTCTCATAACACAAGAACTAGGGTTCACCAAATGAAATGAATAGGCAGCAGGTTTAAAACAAACAAAAGGAAGTATTTTTTTCACACAACACACAGTCAACCTGTGGAACTCCTTGCCAGAGAATGTTGTAAAGGCCAAGAATTAGATAAATTCATGGAGGATAGGTCCATCAATGGCTATTAACCAGGATGGACAGGGATGGTGTCCCTAGCTTCTGTTTGGCAGAAGTTGGGAATGGGTGACAGAGGATGGATGACTTGATAATTATCTCTTCTGTTTATTGCCTATGGGGCACCTGGCATTGGAGCCTGTCAGAAGACAGCATATTGGGCTAGATGGACCTGTGGTCTGGCTGAGAATGGCCACTCTTAATCTTAATCAACCACCCCAACTGGGTCTTTAGAGATGGAGATATAAAGCTGATTGTCATCAGCATACTGAATATCCTTCAACCTATGCCTCCCAACAGCTTCATGAATAAGTTAAGCAAGAGGTTATAGAGGAATGATACAAATCAATGGTATTCTCTTACCTGGAACTCTGTTTGTTCTGGTCACCCTATCTCAAAGGATGATATAGGAGAAATACATGTGGATCACAAAAGAAAAACAAAATTAGAGGCATGGAATTACTTCCATACATGAAGCAATTGTAAAGATTGGAACTTCCTAGGGAGGAGGCATATAAGGAGGGACATAAGAGAATGATACAAATTAATGAATGGAAGAGCGAAGGCATATTGTATGCTTCTATTCAGCCTTTCAAAATACGAGAAGAGGACGTTAATTAACGTTGAAAGGCAAGCAAATAAATCTATATTTACATAATATCTAGTTAACCTATGTAACTCCCTGCCACAAGACATTATTAGTAGGATTCCAGAAAGGTTTAGATATTGATAATGACGACGTCCGTATTACTAGGAGGAAAGAAGTGCAAAAGATATTAGCCAACATTAACTCAGATGAGTTAAAAAAAGCTTCCCCTAAAGGCTGCTCTTTCCATAATCATTCACTGCAAGGTTTCTTAATTCTTCTTCTGAAGCATCTTAAACTGGCCACTTAAGTAGATATGGTCTAATCTGATATGCCAGTTCCTAAGTAAAATATTTACAACACTCTTATCAGGGCAGTGTTCTTGAATATGCAAAAAATTAGGATTAATGCACCATCCAAGTGCATTTTGTGGGCATTGGTGGTGCCCACATATCCACCACCAATACAGTGACATATTTTACTGATGGTTCTAAGTGCATTTTAAAATTAACAAATAGTCAGATATTACATATGCTGTACAAGCGAGGAAAGGGAAAGTTCTTTTGGAGCTACCTGATTTCTTCCTTATAATTCTTTTGAAAAAAAAATCCAACAATTTAAGAAGAAATAAAAGTGTCCAAGAAAACATGATACTAAAATATGTAAAGAATTACTGTATTTTTAAAAGTGGACAGTTAAGAGAAAGTTCAATGTTAATCAATGAATTTAATTCTGCTGGTGTTTTCACACCAGTGGGGAAAAATAATTAAAAATGAGAAGCCTAAAGAGACTAGATGGGTTTGGAAATGCCTATGTCACGTCAAGACCGAATTGCTGCAATTCACCCTGCATGTGGAAATTGCTCCTAGAGCAGAATTTGTCAGCCAGTTTATTAAGCAGGGTTTTACACAGACAGTACATTGCACTTCTGCTCTGTGACGTATACTGGCTACTGATCAGTGGCACAAATTACAGGGGGGTTTACACTTGCTCAAAGTGCCATATGCTGCAGCACAGGGAGACATAATCCAGACACTTTTAAACAGTGGTCCTGTACTAAATTAGTATGTCTGCTCTTGGAGCAGTCCAGATTATCACTCTGATTTCATGGTAAAAACACCATAGAAATTTGGCCTGGTTGCCCCTCTGTAGGAACAGAGGGACAGCTGGACCAAATTTCGGCAGGTAGTGGATGTCTTTCTGTCCAGACAAAGGGACAAATGGTGTTACGGCCTGGCTCACAAGGAGTTTTTTCCTCTAAAGAGGAGTTCTGAGGAATCCACCAGGAATTCAACCACTGATGGTATGTCTCATGCACTGTGGGGGTAAGAGAGGGGAGACTCCTGGCTGAGGGAGATCCAGGGAGGATGGATGAGCAGGGACCAGAATTTGTCCTCACATAAGAAATAACAGAAGCGGCACTACTGCTACTGATATCCTATCTCCTCCCTAATTTAAGGATCCAGTAAATAAGCCTTATTATTATTGCTATTTTGCTATATTGTATCCAGCTGACAATAGGTGAGCATGATGGTTAGCAGACAAATATAACTGACAGGGTCTCTGCGCCAGGACCTTACATTCTAAATGACATGAAACATGGCAAAGGCTGAGAAACCAAAGAAGGGGAAAAGGTTGTGGAAGGAAGGTGACAGTGATGCATCGTTAGATATGCTTATTATATGCACATCTGCGCAGGGCTCTAGCCATTGTTTCCTAACCATAGGGGCCTGTAAGCAGGGGAAGCTGCCAAAGCCCCCAAACCAGGAAACTAGTCCCCAAAGCTAGGCATGCAGGTAGCAGCCAACCGCACAGCCAGAGCACCCACCAGCTGATAGCAGGAAGCAGGCTGACCCCCTTGCAGCCCAGGCAAAGCAAGAACCACCCTCAAGAGCCAACAACCCCACAAATTCTGCATTCCCACCCATCCCAGAACAAGAAGCAGCCAGAGACAGAGCTCCAAGGAGCTGTAAGAATTTTGTGGGACATAGCAGTTACTATGTTCCTAATGCTTGTACTATGCAGCAGCCTTGTCAGGCTTAAGATCTGGTAATGAGGACATTTGCAGAGATGAGTTGGGTGGGGTAATATCTTTTATTGGACCAACTGCTGTTGGTGAGAGAGATATCAAGCTTACTGCATCTCCTCAAAAACTTGTCTCTTTCACCATCAGAAGCTGATCCAATAAAAGATACTACCTCACCCACCTTTTCTTGCTAATATTCTGGGGCCAACATGACTACAGCACTGAAAAGGATATTTGCTCTCATTTATATAAATGAAATGGTGCATATTAATCATATATGCAAATTGAGCCTTTAAATAAAGCCAATAAAATTGTGAAACTTTGGCCTTAACAATTATGCATTCCACAAAGCTACCAATACTCCTGAAGGAGTGATTACCATGCTCTGGCAGCAATATTCATTGCATTCTTGAATGGAGAGGGAAAAGAGCAGCTAATCCTCCTCTAGGGAACCTTCCAGTTGCTCACTTTTTTGCATTACTTTTGGAAAGAATATTCTAACAATGGCCTTGGCCTGGCCCTGGCTATTTTGTCTTTAGGGCACATTTAAACTCAGCCCCCGTACGACATGAAGCCCTTCCCTTGGTGGAATTGCAAAAAGAAGTTTTTGTAACTTCTTTTGAGGCAGATGCTTTTAACTTGCTTCCTTGCTGTCAATTACAATGCCAGTATAGCCAATAATAATCATATAGCATTTCACATAGCGTTTGATCTCTTTAAATATGAATCAGTCTTCACAACAGGCCTGCGAGGTGGGTGAGTTATTCCACAGGGAGAGGTGGAGACAGATGTCAAGTGGCCTGTCCAAGGTCACAGAGGCTCATCTTCAAGAGCTGTAATTAGATCTCAGGAATTCCATGTTCACAGTCATGTGCTCAGACCATGTTACTCTGTGCCCTCCTCAGATGGAAAAATAAGGTGGCAATAATACATAATGTTTCCATACAACTGTTTTCACACAAAATCTCATGACAGATTGGTTTTGTGAATAGGAAGAACTAGAGCGTGATATGATTTCTTAATTAGATTCTGCTTGGGAATCAACTGGTGCCCATGTAGTTACCCAGCCTGTATCCAGTACACGTGTAGAGGTATATAAAATAAGAACTTGCAGGAGAAACCCAATTATCTAGAGGCATTTGGAAATGTGGAGGAGTCAGTCAGCAGGCTCAGAATTCCCCGGGTGCCACCCACCACAACCCTGATTACCGGCTTCACAGCCTGCTGCCCATCATCTCAACTGTAAGCAGCTCCTAAAAAAGAGGAGAAATCAGTGCAGATTAAAGAATGCTATGGCCCTGTGCACAATGAAAATTTCCGTGAGTCGTACTGCGACCTGGTAAAGCCACTCCTATGTCATGATCATAGGGGGAGACCACGCCAAATCTGAGCAATGCTGTAATCCTGCTCTAGGCTCTGTTCCAGCTGCTGCCAGCCCTATGCAGCATGAACAGGGATCACTCAGCAAAGCACCCTCATCCCAAACACTGTCCCGCAAATGCTCCTCTACATAATTGGGTTTCTCCTGTAAGTCCTTATTTTATATACCTCTACAAATATACTGGATACAGGCTGGGTAAGTACATGGGCACCTGGTGAAGAAGCTGTTAGCCCTAAACCCATCAACAGCCTTCTCCCTCCCCCTACAATCTTCCACCTCTGATTAACTTTCCAGGCCTTACCTGCAACCCTTTATCCAAAACACTATCCTGTCCCTAGCTAAAGGAATGGGACATGGCCCTGTCTAGAATAACAGGAGCTTTTTGGATAAGTGAGTTTAGACAACAGAGGTTAGTAGCTATGCCTGCATCCTTCATCACACTGGGTGTATCACCTCATGTGATGCACTTCATTGTTAAAAATTAGCACACAGAAATGATTTAACTAAATGCCTTAAAGAGTTGAAAATTACCTGTGTCAGACCAGAATTCTGGCCAGAGTGCTTTGCGTGTGTACCCCTCGAGCCATGTGCGAGATATGTGGCCTACATACCATATTGTATATCCTTTGTAAATGCACTCCTGAAGCCGTACTGTACATACAGAAAATCAGAAGAAGGTCCTAGATCTACAACAAAGACTACCAAAAAAAAAAAAAGTAACTGTAAAAATGTGAAAAAAAATCTCAGGTTCTTCCTTGAGTTATTGAGAATTCACAGGTATCTGGCCAGCTGTTATCAAGCTGTTTTCTTTTGTGCCATCTTCTGTTAGATTACCCCAGTGGCGCCAGCTAATAATATGTGAGATTTCACATGCCATTTGAATGGAAGTAACTTAAAAGTAGCCCAGCAGATCTGACAAAGAGCAAATCACTAAACCAGTTTACCACCGATGAGCTCTATTAAGTGACTATAATGCAGTTCACAGCCCTGGAGTAGTCTCACTCCCTCACTAATCTAATGGCAGTATTGACAAGGATCATTTATGCAGCTTTCCTTAAAGGTTGCTACTATTTGACAGAGACTCTCTCTGCTCCTGATCTTCCAATAATTCTCATTCTGTTCACAGACTCCTTCATTGTCATTGAAGATCTGAGATTCTGAACAGCACTAATAGTCCAAATAGCACAAGGTCACACTGCTGTAGTCAGGCACTGGGCTGGAGCATTTTCCAAACCACTCTTTAGTGTTAAAAGGGGACAATGCTAATCTATCCCATAACGTAGGCTGAGGTAGGCAGGAGAAAGGATAGAAATATACCAGTGTCAGTAAACCTGCATCCAGCTGTTTCCAGTGGTCAGGCAGGTATGTTCTCTTAGCCCTAGTCTACACTAGGGTGGGAGGGGATCGACCTAAAGTACGCAACTTCAGCTACAAAAATAGTGTTGCTAAAGTCGACGTATTTAGTTGACTTACTGCAGTGTCTTCACGGCACTGAGTGAACTGCTGCCGCTTCCCCGTCAACTTCGCTTGCGCCTCTCGCAGTGGTGGTGTACAGGAGTTGATGGGAGAGTTTTCGGGGATTGATTTATCGTGTCTAGACTAGATGTGATAAATCGATCCCCGATAAATCGATCGCTACCTGCCGATCCAGTGGGTAGTGTAGACATACCTTAAAAGCGCTGTCCACAACAAAGAATTGTGGTTTTATTCCCCTATTAACCAAGCAAGTACTTTATTTTATATATTGTATGTAAGAAAAAGCTCCCCATCCCTCAGATGTCAGCTGTGTTTATGTACTGGGCTTTACCAAAAAGGAACTAGCCTCAGGTTTATAAATAAATATTAAAATGCCTATTCCCCCTCTCCCCCTCCAACAGCACTCTAATGATCATAGATTCTGTCCTGAATTGCCCAAACGTGACTGACTGGAGTTAGTGGAAGTATCATCTCGTCAGCCTTCAGCACCCTTCCATAGGATGAAGGCAAACCAAAACAAAAGAACCTCACTCAGCAGACATGAAATATAAGGAGAGCAATGGCCAACCATAGAAAAAGCCCACTTCAAAGTGCAGCTACACTTACAATGTAACTAGATACAGGTATGGAAGTTCTGTTTGAACCCAAGATGGATCTTGTACTTTTAAAAATAGTTTAACCTGTTAAAATAGCCCTGTAGGTATTAACTTTTCACCTTACTCCTTAGCTGTAGGCAGATGCCCCACCTGAGTGACAAGGACATGTATCCTGTTGATATATCCGCAGCTTTTGGAGGATCAAGATGATCAAATGTAGGACTGGCCTTTAAAAAAGAAGACCGTTGGGTGGGACCTTAGCTGGGACCAGTGAGAGCAAAAGAAAGGTAGACATTGAGAAGAGCAGACCTCGAACTCTCTCCCAACCTTTTCCCATTTTTCTATATAGTAAGAATATATCCACTGGCTGGACAACTGGCCTTCAGCACTCAACCAAGTGCACTTGGTATACCCAGCGAAAAGGGACCAGACTTGCCTTGTAACTGTAGTACCCTCCTGGAGTATCCCTGATCCCAAAACATGGTACAATCCATTTGGTCCTCCCTCCAATGTGGTGGTGGGTCCCACCTTAGAACCAATGGGCCCTGGGTGCTTTGTGCTGGTTGAGCAGATCCCACCTTTAGGTTGCTGAAGCTAAACTGTATTTTCAGTGCACAATGCCTCCATTTAGTGGCCAGGTAAATAAATTATATACAGTCCCTAGAACCCCTAAGGTGGAAGGATGGAAGGAATGAAATAGACTTTAGCAGAAGAAAGAATAAGGCCAAATTAAGGAAGGTATATAGATAGGAATTGGGACATGATAGAAAAAGGCAGGGGAATCAAAGGAACAGATTACTAAAAGTAAAGCTCACAGAAATAATCAGCACTCTCTTTGAATAAAAATATCCCCTCTAAAAAACTAACTATAAACAAAATCCCATGTAGAACACAAAGGCAAATGGATAAAATCCCAGAGTCTCTTTGCAGCTCTCTTATGGTGGAGTGCACCGTGTTCTTTGTGCTGGCCTCTTTAGGGGAGGCTGAGAGAAGGTAAATTTGTGCAGTAGAACATTCAACATGCAGTAGAACAGGCTTAACTATTGCTTGTGCACTGTGGTACCAACTAAGCCCCTCAACTACAAGGAAGTCTTCATCTACCTTTCCTTTCCTCAGTGAGTGTGGTATTAGGGGCTGGGCCTTCAAGGGCTGAGTTTCCACACAAATAGTGTGGGTGGGAGCTATGAAGCTTTGGTTGTAACTTGTTAAAAACCCAACCAGTTGGAACAAACACACAATAAACCAGGACTCTTACAGGCAAGTTAAGCACAGAGTGATCACTAAACATCACACACTTTCCTAACTAGCTAGGTGAAATCTCCTCAGTCCTCATTGTTAAGGCCATTGTTAAGGGCAGATCTCTCACTGGCTGGAGCTGGTCTCAGGTGACTCCATTTGGCTTCTAGACGAAGGGAGGCCTAATGGGTGACTGGCACACAGTCCTTTCTCTGTGGATTTGGAACCTGGGGGCTCCTTCTCACCATGCTGGGTCCAGCTGGTGATTGGCTGAATGGGGCACTGTCTCCTCTGCCTGCCTGATGCTTTTTGATTGTCCAACCAATCAAGGAAAGCTAGCTGAGGGAAGACAGGGACTCCCCCTTTGAAGCTCAATGCTTTGGTGAGCTGAACCTCTCTGGCAAGATGGAGAGCTCTCCTCTACTCTGCAGAGAGGAGCTCAGGAGCTGTGTCTGCTGCTGGTGTTGGAATCCTGTCTTCTGGACACTGAAGCTATACTCATCCCTTGATCAAGCAAATAGCTTGTGATGTGCAATGGTGATAGATTTATTTTTAAGGCACTACAAAATGAACACTCAAAACTAATAGGTTACACTTTGCAATGCACTCTGTAATTAACTAGTGGAGCTCACTGTGGCATGATATCACTGAGACTAAAAATATAGTAAGATTCACAATAGTATTAGACATTAACATGAATAAGAATAGCCTCTGTAGTTAAACTAGTTGGATTGTATTTAGAAGGACTATCAGGCTTTATGGTATTAACTCTTTAAAGCAGGAGTCAGGAAGGAATTTCACCTATTCTCAGCATGTCTTAGAACTGGTATGTGTGGCTAATCCTGTTTGGTAGTAGACTTTTAAGGATGACAGTTTTACATTCAGATGTACTGACCTGATTTGGTGAAGACAAAAGATAAACAAAATAGAAAACAGATTAAAGTCTTTGGAACAGATTGTTACTGGAGGTGCCCAGGTAGCAAAAGACATAACAAACCTCCACTGCGTGCACACGGGCCAGACAAAGCTATCATACCTGCAGGCAGATCTCCAAACTGGTCCTTCTGCCCATCCTGCAGAGCACGAGCCCTGACTTCTCTGCACCATCCCATGGAGCCAGCCCAGCAAACAAGGGAGAGCTGCCACCATTGTCCATTCCTTCTGTATGCAGAGGAGCTATTTTAAATTATGCTATCTTGTGATAACATGAGCAGCCTCTATCTCTTCATAGGTAGTGAAAAGACTCCAAGGAGACCAATTGAATTCATACAGAAAGCTACAGAAATCCATGCAGATTTTTAAGTCTAATGACAATCTCTTATTGCCTGACTCTCCTTTCATTGACCAAAGTGGGAGTATTGTCATTGATTTCATTGGGAGCAGAATCACACCATTATAGAGTGGCAATGATTATCTTTTTTGGGGAGGCCGTTGCTTCATAAGAGAAAATAGCATGTTCTCCTCTCAGGCAAGCAAAACATCTTACGGGAAGCTGAAGATATCCAAGTTAACCCCTTCTCAATACTTACTGAAATGTGTGCTCTTCTCGGCTCTATGCCATCTACTCCTCTTCTCCGCACAGGGGGACATCAGGGGTGGAAAGCTCACAGTACTCCAGCCTGTCTTTAGTTAGCAGAGTAATCTCGATAGGATGGCAGCAGCCTGTATAATTGATAATTTCCTCCTTAGAGGTTTTTAAGGTCAGGCTTGACAAAGCCCTTGCTCGGATGTGGGGTTGGTCCTGCTTTGGGCAGGGGGTTGGACTAGGTGACCTTCTGAGTCCCTTCCAACTCTGATATTTTAGGATTCTATGAGAGTGTTTAGGGTCCTGACAGCCTCAGGATTGGGGAGCAAATATGTGACTTCCCCCACTCTCCTTACCTGTTACAAGCATGAGTTCAGTGCATCTGAGGACTCCTCATATAGGTATGTAGACTATTAGTTTAAGGAACACAGATTAAAACTAAACAAACTAAATAAATCTTTGCCTACCTAATACCTTCGTTTATTAAGATTTATATATTATTTAAAAAGCAGTCAACTGATCAACCACACCACTATGTTAAAGGAACAATTAAAAAAGAACATTAAGGTTGCAAAGTCAAGCACTTAAGACTTAGGGAATGCCAAAATTAAGGTTGCTCATGAAACTGAAGATGAATCAGTTGTGTAGTGAAGGAATTTGTTGTCTGTATGATACCTGGTTCTTTTGTTGCAGTAATTAGAAGGTATAAAGTGAATAAAGCAGGGGATTACAGGAAGAAAACAGGTCTCAGAGTTAAGAAAGTTAAATGAAACCCTGAGAACTGGATTCTATCCCAGCCTCTACCACTAGAGTTCTTATGCAGTGCTGGACAAATCATTTAATCCAGACTTTTCACAGCTGGCTTCTAATTGTGCGTTCCTCAATTTTTGGATGAACAACATGAGATACCTGAGGTCAGATCTGCAAAAGTGCTGATCGTATTGCACAGCACAGATTCAACCAAAGTTGACTGGAGCTGTGTTTTGAACATATGAAGTGTTATTAAAATTCTAAGTCCTCTGAAAAATCAGGGCAGAAGTGTCTCAAATTGGACAACAAAAATTAGTGAACACTTTTCACAACTTTGGCCTTAATTTCTCTGTGTCACTGTTCCCCAGACTGTAAAATGGGGATAACAAAACCACATTATTGCATGGTGGAGTTGTAAAGACATATATTCATTAATATATGTGAAGAATCTAATACTATATTGAAAGCACCATAAAAACGCCCAGAAGAAAATTAATACTTTTGCATTGAGTGCAGAATTTAGATGGTGTGCATTGAATGAGGCGTTAGGCTCCACATTGCATCAAAGTGATAATAAGAATTATTGAATAAATAGCCATTCACTGAATGAGGAATGTGTCCTCTGGAAAAAAAAATAAAGTGATGATATAGTTAAAGACTGTCTTATAATATATACACACCAGGTGGGGGTGGTAAATTTTTGTTGCACAGGTAATCTTAATTCTGGCATTTTCTAACTTCTAAGTGCTTGATTTTGAAACGTTACCATTATTATATCATTTTTAGATCTCATATATATAAAGCACAAACAGAGCTTAGAGTCTGGACCTAAAATACCTGAGTATTGTATCTGTAAAGCACTTTGAAGATGAAAAACATAAAATACGTATTATTTTTTGACAGACAGCAGGATCCCACGCACACTATTTTTTCCCACTTCATGCTGAAGTTGTTAAAATTCTAAAAATATTAAATATCTGTGACTGTTTTCAGGGTTGACTGAAATGCACTTTCTAAAAACATGTGCTGAATATTATTCATTTCTCAGAGAATGAAGAAGTTAGAGGCCTTGTGGCGAGGTGCTTGTATTTTTAAGCCACACACATACAAGCAAAGATTAGTTGTAAGTATCTGGCAAGACTGGCAATATGCCAATATCTTAAACAAAAATGTACAGTATGATTTTGAAATGTTCAAAGTGTATAGAAGTTCCCTAACATCTTTTGTGCAGACACATCATTTTGCCACTTTACAATCTAATGCAATGAGCTATAGAAATGATGCACAAAATACTCAGTAATAGGAAACTATGGCTAATGGATGTGGTATGGTACCTATTGACTCTGCTTCCTTCAAATTATGAAACAGATTCATTAGAGAAAACCAGTAGATAACTTTCTAAAAGTATCAAATACGGGACATATCCTGCATCGGGGTGAAGGAAAAGAAAGTTGCAGCAACTGTAATATTTTTATTCTATGTTTCTTAACTGCTGATTAATAGCCTTATGTACTTGAGAAAGTAAATTGTTAGTACGCCAAGCATGGAGTAGCTGTAGTTACTGTGGAATCAACTCTGGATGAAGCAGGAGAGTTGGTGCTAAGAAGCAAAAAAAGACAATGTCATCCTGAGCAGAGCATGAAAATCAGGGGAGCATTGCC
Source organism: Dermatemys mawii (assembly GCA_007922305.1). Classification (NCBI taxonomy): domain Eukaryota; kingdom Metazoa; phylum Chordata; order Testudines; family Dermatemydidae; genus Dermatemys; species Dermatemys mawii. Next base: position 22,336,428 of record ML677326.1, read on the forward strand.
AACATCAGGTGTGTATGATCAGTCCCAAAATCTTATACCCAGCCTTTGAAATTGTAAAGTAGATAAATAATGGAATAGAGAGACAAGATGGGTGAAGTAATATCTTTTACATTTATCTCACCCACCTTGTCTCTCGAATATCCTGGAACTAACACAGCTACAATAACACAGCAAACAAATAATGGACTAAACAGTTCAAACACCCAAACATTAGAGAAGTCTAAGTGTGGATCTGAACTTCACAACTCAGATCTGTTTCTAATGTAAATAAAAATATTTTTCTATCTGTTATTAATCATGCTTGTTATGGTAATAAGCCCAACCGAGAGCGGGATCCCATCATGCTAGACCAGGGGTCGGCAACCTTTCATAAATGGTGTGCCAAGTCTTCATTTATTCACTCTAATTTAAAGTTTCGCATGCCAGTAATACATTTGAACGTTTTTAGAAAGTCTCTTTCTATAAATCTATAATATATAACTAAACTATTGTTGTATGTAAAGTAAATAAGGTTTTAAAAATGTTTAAGAAGCTTTATTTAAAATTAAATTAAAATGCAGAGCCCCCCAGACCAGTGGCCAGGAGCCGGGCAGTGTGAGTGCCACTGAAAATCAGCTCACATGCGGCCTTTGGCACCAGTGCCATAGGTTGCCTGCCCCTGTTCTAGACACTGTACCAGTGCAGAGTAATAGACAGTCCCCACACTGAAGAGCTTACAGTCTACCTGTATTGGATAAGGGACTTGAACTTGGATCTTGACATCTTAGGACTGAGAGGACCCTAGTCACTAGGCTATTGTCACTCACTGTCTCTCTCTCTCTCATATTATTTTTCAGCCAGCCTTAACCACCTACATTCAAGTTAAGGATTTCTATTTACAGACAGAATTTAAGTTAGAGGCAACACTCAAGTTAACTCTGCAGTGAAGACAACTCCTTAGAATGACTGGAGCCTTAGGCCTGATCCTGCAAATGCTTACTCATATATGCTTAACTTTACTAGCATGAGTATCCCCATTGATTTCAATTAAGTTTAGTTAAGTTAAGCATGTGCATCAGGGCTTTAGATTGTAAGCACTATGAGATAAGGACCATGCAATCATAGTTTTTAATGTTTTTTCCAACACCTAGCATATTGGAGGCCAGTTTTGATCGACTCTCCGAGCGCTAATGTAGATATTAAATAAATCAAACAACGAAGGAAAGAACAGTTTAAAAACATAAGTTGTATGTTCACAGCATCCCTTTCAATTGTTTCCACGTAACACTGTTTCAGAAGTATAGGCTAGTGATTGTGGGTTGTGAAGTTGCCCTATAGGACTCTTTTTGCAATTTTGCTTTCCATCTTCCATTTTAGTTTAAAATTCAAATCCATTGCTCAGTCAATGAATTATCTTGTTCTTCCATGAACCCATCCTGCAGAACAGGTCCAACCACTGAGGGGACTGAAGAGATATTTTCTCCCTCCCTTCACTTTTTATTATCGTATTGATACTCTCAGTGAGGCTGCAGGACTCATTTTCATCATGTCCTCTTTGCCCCAAGATTTTTATCTGTGTGGCTGAATCCCTGTTCTGCAGAAAAAAATATAAATAGTTAAAAATATAAATAGCTGCTACAGTGCTTCACTATTTTACCTTCTTTACTTCTGGTGGAATCTTATATTAAAACCCACAGGGTCATTCATTAGGGGAGCTATTTTGGATTTTAGACTTTAAATTATTGTAGGTGTTTTTAATTAATTCTGATCTTAGGAGTTTTCATTTCAAGACACTCATTTCCAGGGATTTAAATTGTTTGTAAGGGAACAAAAGAAGCAGCCAGAAACAAGGAATTTGGCATTGACCCAGGCCTTCATTCATAACAAACCTTTTTAAAAAACAACAATGACTCAGCAAAGGCACTTTTCACAAACCAGAAAAGCTTGCTCTGCTACATTACAACTGCATTGGTAGGTGCTTAATCACAGTAAACAATGTGCTTGACGCTTTATTTTTTAAAGCAAGTGCTATGTTTGTATTGCTTTAAATTGGTGCATCATACGCCTCTCAATGAAAATAGCTCTGTCAGATATCATTATCAAAAGACATCAGAAGAGGCAAATGTCCTATAATTAGACCTAGGGTATTAGGCTGAACTGGCTACTTTCATAGTAATACTGCAGTGTATGGTCGAAAACTGTTCTTCAATCCAAGTACATTACATGGCTTCCTTGAAGTAATAACTCTTTCTGTCTGTCATTATTTCCTGGCAAATAGTGTATTAAAAATATGTAGTGTGACCTGCTTTGGCCCTTTTGAACCCTGATCTTGCAAACACGTGTGTTACTGCAGAGCCCTGCACCCACACAGAAAACTGACTACTGCTAGAACTATTTGCAAGACAAAACTATTTTGCAAGACAGCTTTAGTTGCAAATAGTTCTAGCAGTAGTCAGAAAACTGACTACTGCTAGAACTATTTGCAACTAAAGCTCAGATCCTCAGCAGGTACTCCGGTGTCTAACTCCCAATGGAGCTTTTTATAATAAATAATAATAATAGATTATGTAATAATAGGCTTTAGTCATAGACGTCACAGATTCTGTGACTTTGTGGACCTCTGGGACATCTTCAACTTCAGCTGTCAGCAACTGTGGAGCTGGGGATTTACACTCCTGCCCTGTGGCTGGAGCTAGACCTGAGGTTGCTCACCCCCACCCCGTGGCAAAGGGGCTCTGGCAGTCTCCCCCCTACCTCCCCAACAGGGGCTCCAGGGGTCATTCCTCTCCCCCACCGTAGACCTCCGTCTCCAGTTATTTTTAGTAAAAGTCACAGACAGGTCATGGTCTCCCTGGAATTTTTGTTTAATGCCCTCCATCTGTTGTGACTTTTACTAAAAATAACTGTGACAAAATCTTAACCTTTGTAAGAATGTATAGAAAAAAGGAAAATAACGTACTCAATCAGAGCTGTCCTAGAAAGGCCATACGTAAAGTAAAGCCATCATGCTGAATATCACGGGTTAAAGGCATTTCGACCCAGATCCTCAAAGGTATTTAGACACCTAACTCCAATGGGAGTTACCATTAACAACAATTTAGTGGTTTCCATTAGTACCCACAATGTGCTAGGTGCTGTACAAGACAAAAAGAGGCATAGTCCTTGCTGTCAGAAGTTTACATCCTCAAACAACTAAATAGACAGTAACGAAGAGGGACACAAACAAACAAAGTGAGGTGGCTGTAAGGTGACTAACCATGTCTTGATGATACTCCACAGAATGTGTGGAGTTTTTGTAGTTTTTCTTAATTAAAGATATAAAAATTACCACCCTGTGATCTTACCATTAACTGAAGGCTAGCTTCTTGTAGGCTTCTTGGTAAAGATGGGTTTATGTCTCTGTCATTTGTCTCAGTTTTTTGGCAGATAGCAATTGTGACAATTATGGCAATTTCTTGCAATATCCTGGACAAACCTTACTGAATTAAGGTCAGTATCTTTGGACTTCATTGTATTAAATTAATGGTTTATGTATCCTTATGGACCGGGGATTGTATATAATTCCATGCGAGATAGGAACCATAGCCCTCCAGGAACTAAGAACAGCAGGGAGTGATTAGGCAAATTTTCACTCAGTTTTAACACCTCCACAGAAGCACCATAGATTGGAGAAAGGCTCGCATACACAAACTAGATTCTGCAGGGACCAACAGATAAGGAAAAGGTTTTGGTTAAATAGCCTGGGTTAAAACTGACTCAGGGCCTTCTTTCCAATCCAGCAAATGGACAGGACCTCTGGTCAAAGCTGAGGCCCAATCTTTAGGGAAGGGGTGGCAGGACTTTGGCCTGCTGAGTCCCCATAAAACTGAGGGGTTTTGTTCTGAGCAAAGAGTGTTATGAACTTAAACCACAGGAAAACCTCTGTGTGCAGTTTGAAGGACTAGTCACCATCCACAGCCCTTGCTGGAGCTGGGGGGACTGCTGATAACCTTGTTAGCATTAGTTTCTCTGTATTCTTTATACCTTAAAAACAAATGTGCTTGCTTAGAAAGAACTACGTGGTAACTTAGAACCGTTGGCAATTACTCTATTATTGGTCTCTGAAATGGAAGCAAAGCAAACAGCAGCCACTGGGAGCTGCGGGCAGCCATGCCTGCAGACGGCCAACGTAAACACTCTTACAGCCCGCCAGCAGATTACCCTGACGGGCCTCAATCAGCCTGCGGGCCACAGGTTGCCCACCACTGATTTTGGCAGTTTGCTAGTCAGGAAGCAGTTCAGCCTGGAAATACCCATGCTGAGGTATTGCTCTTCCCATAAGGGAAGAGGAATAAGCTATACAGATATAAAATATCTCTGTACCAGTATAACTGCATCCACACTAGAGGATGAACCAATGCAACTATTTCAGAAAAAAAAAATCAGACCTAACTGGCAATTATACCAGTACAAAAACTGTGTGTTAATTTAGCCTTATAATGCAAAATGACAAGCCTGCTTATCTAATGGCATGGCTCTCCACTGCTACACAGAAGGTTTAGGTTTGATTCAGGCCCAGCCCATACTAGGGATGACAGCTATTTACTATCATACTTGTCCAAAGCAAAACATTACTGGGAGTTGCTAACCTGTGTTGTTAGAGATATTCTTGGAAGTTATATTTAACTGACTGATGTAGGCCAACAGATCTTGGAGAAATGCCTAGTTATGCAATTCTCTTTAGAAGCTGTAGATACCACCAGTGAAGTCTGTTTACTGCTTGATGACTGGAACCATATTTAGATTCAGAACTGCAGCCTACAGGTTATACCCATGCAAACAGACAAAAACCTTACCCGGAATCAAAACAGGGTTCTCTGGTTTCATGGAGGGATTATTTATTTTTAACAAAGCTATGCAACAAACTACCTCCCTACAGTCTGTAGCATTCTTTCTTAACACGGATTTCAGAGTGATAGCCACGTTAGTCTGTACCCGCAAAGAGAACGAGGAGTATTTGTGGCACCTTAGACACTAACAAATTTAATTGGGTATAAGCTTTCGTAAGGTAAAACCCACTTCATCAGATGCATAGAGTAGAACATACAGTAGGAAGATAGATCTATATCTATTGGCCCACATGCCAACTCACTTTTCCATTCTTTGCCACACATCTGACTTCAATAACTTTAAAAACAGATTTCCCTGTGCTCATGATGGCCTGGTAAGGTTCACAATGACAGAATTTTAAAGTTAGTTAGTTAGTTAGTTAGTCCTCTTCGCTCCTAGTGGAGCATAAGGCGCCAACCATTCTTCTCCATTCGACTCGATCTTGGGCTAACCAGTAGACTTCTAATATATACACGAAGGGACAGGACAGGAACAGTTTTCAAACCACTTAGCAAGTATTATTAATGATGTTTCTGAGCTCATTCTGTGACTATTGGGGATAGAGTCTACTCTTTGTGACTCTGGAATAATGAAGGCATATCCAGATTATGGCAGCTCTTCAGCTATCACAGGAACAGAACGATAGCGGAATGTGCCTTGATGAGACTGATGACAGTTACCTGAATTACAATTCCATGATCATTGCATGGTTGATAACTAGCAAATTCTCTTTCATTTCCAGGCCTTCTGCCTTCACATTCTTTCCTACCAACATGCTGGTATAGTTTATACCCACACTATTGCTGCACGACAAGAAATTACGGATAAATTTACAAAGCAGAATTTTTATTCAGAAAAATACCAAACACAAACACTACCAAACACAAACACCAAACACAACCTACCAAATACCAAACACAACCTACCAAATACAAACACCCACTAATCAAAAGACTACTCCACACAGCCTGAAAGCCCAGCAGAAAATATAAAGGAACACCAACATTGACACACATCAGAGATCTTTTACAGTGTTTTTCGTCTTCATTGTAGTAAGTAACGCATGGGCCACATGCAGAGGCCATAGTAGAGCTAAAGAGGGTGTGAACCAAAATGTCAGCTCTAAACACCTCCAAATTTTGAAAAAATTGATCTCCTGATCCAAACACTCTGTTCATCTCTAATTAGATTACCTAACCCTGATTGGGTAAAGAATTATCATATTCAAAAAGGGATTGAACTTTCATGCAAATATCAAGAAATCCAGAGTTATCAGAATTCATGATAATAAATTTGAAAAGGATGTTAAACCTCATGCTTCAGGGTTTAAGGCAATCTCTATTAAAGATCAGAATGAGTCCTAATGTAGGGGGCAGATTATGCCCCATTTGGCTGCTGTGGGTTCTTACACCTTCCTCTGAAGCATCTCATGCTGGCTGGTGTCAGAAACAGTAGACTGAACTAGATGGCCCTTAGGCTTGAGCCAGTTTGGTAAATTCATATGTTTCTAGGTGCAAAATTTGTTACAAAACCACAGACCATACAAAACAGGCTTGTTTTCAATATAAACTCAAAACTCAGCCTGCTTTCAAGTGAACCAAGGGACTTGTTTACGACTTCTCATTACGAGTATATAGAAATCTTTGATTTGTACTGTCTCAACCCAAAGCCAAACACAACCATGTGCTTTTGACATTTGGGCATGTTCATATGCAAAAACTTGAAGCAAAATTGAAAGGATACAAGACTATGCAGAGTGAAACCCAAGAAAAAGTTTCCACAGATCTATGCAAACAATGAGTTTCTTTTTTCACTGTACATAATGGGATATATCCTATGTTCCTTACTCATATGAATAGCTCTTTTGCCTTCACTGGGCTGCCTCAATATGGCAAACAGGATTTGTCCAACAATCTTCTGTGAGCTCACAGAAATAGAAGTGGAAAGAAAATTAGGGGCTGATTCTCATTACACCAATTTTGCACTGGTGTAACTTCTTAGGCCTCAAGGGAATTCCTTCAGTTTACACCTGATTAAGGGAAAGGAAATCAAGCCTATAGTTTTGACCTAAACAACCATCCTAAAGAACCTATGGGCCTGTTCTAGCCTCAGCTAGGATCAGCAGTTTTCTCGCTGAGAGAAACTGAGCCTTACCCTATATGAAGAAACAGAAAATTGGACAACAACAAACAGAGAATTCACTGTACCTTCTCCCTTTATCTGTCTGTCTTTCACACACACCCTCTTTCCTACTTACCTCTGCTGTGACAGACTAAGAACATGTAAAACTGAATATTTAAAATGTGGGCAGATACAGCAAATTGATATCCACCCAAGTTAACGGTAGTGTAAAAACACATTAAATATTTACTTTTTGATTGTGATGAACCTAAGCAGTTCCTGGAAACTAACAACTCAGCAGCAGTATAAAGAGGCAGGGAAATCTAATTAAGGCAATAAGATACTGCAGCCTACATTTATATTGTGCTTTTTATTTTGTTGGGTATGGTGGTTTGCTCTAGAATTCTTTTTACAAAAGCTCATTATGAACCTGATTATGTGTAAAAAAAGTAACAATAATCCAGGATATAGCACATAGTAGTAATTGCATTTACATTCCAATCATTTTGAAAATTAACTAGTTGACTCTCACAACACCCTTGTCACATTGGTAAGTATTATCCCTGACTGAACGTATGTCTACACCAACGGCTCTCAAACTTTGTAAAACTGCAATCCTTTTTTTGTTACTTGTGTGATGGCGTGACCCTTGTATGTCTGCCAAAAAGCCGCTGAATGTGGCAGTAATCAATTCGGCGACATGTCAGTGGCACCAGGAGCTCACGACCTCCCTGGAAGCGGCTGGCGACCCCCATGGGGGTCGCGACCCCCAGTCTGAGAACCACTGGTCTACACTATCCACTGGATTGGTGGGTAGTGATTGATCTATCAGGGGAAGGTCGATTTATCGTGTCTAGTCTAGATGCGATAAATCGATCCCCAAGTGCCCTCCCGTCAACTCCTGTACTCCATCGCCACAGGAGGCGCAGGTAGAGTCAACAGGGCAGCAGCAGCAGTTGACTCACCGCCATGACGACGCGATAAGTCGATCTAAGTACGCCGACTTCAGCTATGCTATTCTCATAGCTGAAGTTGCATATCTTAGCTCGATCCCCATCCCCATCCCCCATCCCAGTGTAGACCAAGATTTAGAGAAGGGGGAACCAAGACAGAGGTTAAGGGTGAAATACTGGCCCCAATGAAGTCAATGGCAAAACTCCCAGAAGTTGATGTCAGAGCTAGGATTAAAATAGACCATGTCTCTCATTATAGTAATCTAATTGTCTATTAATCATGTTAGTGTTGGAATATTCCTCAAATACGTCTTTAGATGTCTTTTTTATTTGAAGCAAACTCCTCTCTACTGAAATATTTCACATGGCCTCCCCCATTGCAGTACTTGAGCATTTTTAAAAGCCCACCCCCTCTTTTTTTCCTATTGTAAGTCATTCAGAACTAGGAATGTGCCAGGAAAAGTTAATCATTTTGCTGATGTCTCATGTAATGTCTAGTAGCAGGAATTCAACCATTCGGCTTTAATAGAAGCACATAACACCCTGTTTCCAAATTTCTTCAATTCTCATTTACCACTTCTCTCTCTGTTTGTTTGGTACATGGTCCACAAACTGAGTAAAGACTCTTTTGCAGCCTGGTCAATTCTAACTTTCTTTTGGTGTCCTCTTTATGTAGTGAGTATATTTACAACACTTTGCGACTGCAATGATTGATATGCTATGTTTAAACTTTTCAGTTATTTGCTTGTCTGAAGCCTGTTATACTCAAACAGTCACATGGTACTTGCCCTTGGCATACACACTGATATAGTCCCTCAGAATTTCTTCAAATAACAACACGCATAGTTTTCTTCTAACATCGCCTTAAGCCCCCATGTATTCATACCCTCCACACTATTGTAATAATATTTGTACAAAATATGCCTTGTGATGCATCATTTGAAAACTAATAATAATGATCATTAATATTCTTGAGTGATGTATGTACGCGCTGGGTATTAAGAGTTATGGATGTGTGATGTTACACCCCATATTCTTCAGGCAAATATAGTTATGATATGAATACTGCATAACTAAGATATACTTTATGCAAGATGGCTCATGTAAGGTATCACTGGAAAGATTAGAAGTTACTGAATATTATTATCCAATTTGTATGCATGAATCATTTTAGTATCTAAAGTTAGGAATATGGACTGTGTAACAATTACAACTGGACTGTTAGGAAGAAACAACAAGACTGTGAAGATACTAATCTCTCTCCTTCCTGAGAGGCATCCTGGGATGTAGCTGTGAGACTACCAGGTCAGGTGGTCCTGTCACCTGATACAAAATACCATCTGTGACACAGCTAGTACTTTTTTTCTCAGGGGGGATGGGGAGCAAACAGAGGTTTCCTGCCTTAGGTAAATCCTTTTTTAAGGCTGGGGAGGGGGCTAATCTGAACTCTCCTCCATTCTCTACCCAAGAATAAAGACTGCTGAAAGTACCTGAGGGGAAAGGCAGGGGTGAGTCCGGACTGAGACAGGGGTCCAGTCTGTAAGAAGAGATAACTGGAACTCTAAGCTACAGAAACTCTGCATCCTGTCTAATTCAATATCTAGGGTGAGAAATTACATTTTGTGACTTGTTTCTTTAGTGAATCAAGCTTAGTTTGCATGTTTTGCTTTTATTTGCTTAGTAATCTGCTTTGTTCTGTTTGCTATCCCTTATAAACACTTAAGAGCTGTCTTTTTAAGTTAATACACTTATTTCTTGTTTTTAACATAACCCACTTTGTGTAATCCATATCTGGAGGGCAAGAAGCTGTGCATATCTCTCTTCATGTTGAGGGAGATGATGAATTTTTATGAGCTTGAGCTGTGCAGATTTTTCTATATAGTGCAAGGTAAAACATCTTTGGGCCTGCCCTCCAAGGGAGGTGGGCAACTGAATGCTGAGGCAAGTCCCTTAAGCTGAGTTTTCCCAAAGCTGATCTCAGTGTCTGTCTTTCTGAAGCCGGGTGTGGCCCTCCCTGTGTGTGTGCTAGAAAAGGCTTAAGAGCTTGTGTCAGCAAGACAGGGTAAAGGGGTCCCAGGCTGGCAGAAGAGGCAGGCTTGGTGGCATCCCAATACATCAGGTGGAACCTCAAAGGGGGGCAACCCATCACAAGATGCATGCTAGAATTATGACTAAAGTGTGTTTAAACTAGGCCTGTCAGGGGGAGTTGGTAAACAGGTCTGCCTTAAATAAAGAAATGTGTATCTGATTCTCTGACCAACGTGGTCTTCAGGCAAAGACAGTGAAGGTCCATTTTTACATATTAGGTAAAAAAGGCTATTAAGCTAGCAAGTGGGGAAAGAAAGAGTATGGAGCTTCCTTCACCACTAGCTCCATGTCACCTTTCTCACAGCTTGAATAAACCTTACATTGACGGGTAATCATCAGAAAAATCCATTTAAAAGGCTTATTGATCTGAGGGGAGATGGCTAATCTGGACTCTCCTCCATTGCCTACCCAAGAATAAAGACTGCTGAAAGTACCTGAGGGGAAAGGCAGGGGTTAGTCCAGACTGAGACAGGGGTCCAGTCTGTAAGAAGAGATAACTGGAACTCTAAACTACAGAAACTTTGCATCCTGCCTAATTCAACATTGAGGGTGAGAAATTACATTTTGTGACTTGTTTCTTTAGTGAATCAAGCTTAGTTTGCATGTTTTGTTTTTATTTGCTTAGTAATCTGCTTTGTTCTGTTTGCTATCCCTTATAATCACCCTAACCTAATACTGAGGCACTGAACCTCACGTGATAAGCAATTGAATCAACTGATTGTATTCAATATTACTGTTTTATAAAAGTGTATAGAGTAAGGTCTGTTCTGGGAGCTAATCACACACTGGTGATTAATATCATTGTGAAATGTATATATTAACACTGTATGAGGAAATATGGATACTAAGTGATATTATGTTTCAAAGTCTATGGCCAAACAGGTTCCCTCCCAGACAAGAGAGAAGGCAGCTATTTACCTGTCTCCTAAGTAAACTAAGCACAGTGGCATTAAAATAATGGAAGCCATATTTAAATATTGGGGGATGGGAAGTCCACAGGAAGGGAAAAACAGCATGAGGTTATCTTGTCTCGTGAAACAAAGTAATTGAATTTTGGGAGATATAAGCAAAGACAGAGCCATCTTTGGCATCCATCACTAGACAGACACAAGGGAACAGAGCTCCTGCAAGCTGAGAAAAATGGGTCCTTCAACCAAGGCATGGATAAAGTCTCTATAAACTGAGCATAGGTGGGAAACTAATTTGAACAAAGCCTAATCCTTGCTAGATTAAATTTTAGACTTTTAGATGCGTGTTTTCACATTTATTTGCTTGTAACCCTTTCTAACTTGATTCCTTTTACTTGGCATCCTATTGTTAAAAATTTGTTATGTGTTTACCAGGGCCAGTGGAAGGATATTTCGCACCCAAAGCAAAACTTCCATCTTGTGTCCCCTGACCCGGCCCGTGGAACCCTGCGGCAGCTCCCCAGCCCCTCCCTCCATCCTGCGGTGCCTTCCCTGCAGCAGCTCCCCACCCCGCCACTCCCCGCTCCCGCGGTGGGCTGCCTGCCCCTGAGCACACTGGCACTATTCCACTTCTCCCGTCTCCCAGGCTTGCAGTGCCAATCAGCTGTTTGGCACGGCAAACCTGGGACAGGAGAAGAATTAGAGAGGGGTGACATGCTCAGGGGAGGAGACAGAGCGGAGGTGAGCTGGGGCAGAGAGTGGTTCTCCTGCCCCTCCCCCTCCAGTTACTTGCTGCGGGCGCCCTCCCCGCACCCCCCTGCCCCAGCTCACCTCCGCTCCACCACCTCCCCTGAGCGTGCTCTTTGGCGCCCCCAACCACTTGGCATCCTAGGCGGTCGCCTAGTTGTTGCACTAGCCCTGATGTTTACTATAAACCAACCGAGTGTGGTGTTCAAAAGGAAGGGTGTATTTGCCCCAATTAATAAGCTCTGGTGTGCTTTTGTGTCTTTAAAGGCTATACAAACCTTAATATTTCTCTGAACTGTCCAGGGGAACTGAACATTGCAGACCATACAGTTTGGGGAAAATCTGGGACTGAGAGTGTGTCAGGGTCACACTGCTTGTTACCCCCAAAACTGATTTTTGGAGCACTGCTACACATTTGTTATAGCACCTAAAGGCCCCGAATCAGGTATCAGGGCCCCATGGTCCCAGATGCTGTACTGATCCTGCCCCAAAGAGCTTCTAAGCAAAGTAAATGTATTGATTTTTTTCCCCTCTTCCCACTCTACTTTATATTGCTCATTTTCTTAGATTGTAACCTCTTTAAGGTAGGGCCCTCTTGGTTTGTACAGTTTCATGTACAATATATCCCACTTCTCTGGGCACTGCTGTAATGTAATCATTAAGTAGTAATAAACTAATAACAAATCTTTCTTGTCATAGGCCAACACTGTTCTTCAGTCTTATAGAATGCCTTAGTAATCTCTTTTGTTTTGTGCTCTGTTCCTTTACCAGCATAACCCACAATTCTATTTCTTTCTCCTGACTGCTGCCAGACGTTAAGCTACAACTTTTAAGGTACTTTTCACAGATCTTTTCCTGAGCACCTCTTACAGAATCTGATTAGCTAGACAATAGTCATCTCCCCACCGTTTTTCAGTCTCATCCTCATACCCCATTCCTCTTTGGTAGTGACTACCAGTTTTCCCGGTTTTGTTATCTGCACATCTGTACATATTGCATCCTCCAGCTTGCTGGTGTACTCTGCTTTTAAAATGTTGTGTAAGAAATGATCTTGCTCCATTTTGTGAATATACTGATGACACACTGCTGTGTATCTAATTTGCCACAAGCTATACCAACGCCATTGCAAGGATGTCACAATTCCTTCAGGATTTGAACATGTGAATGAAGAATAGCTGGCTCAAATTCAACATCACCAAGCACAAAATTATACTGGTTGGAAGAAAGAAAGGCTCTGGAGAACTAGCTGGGACACTATCCTCCCTTCAATCAAAGGTGTCTGACCCTTCCCCCTGCCCGCCCCCCACACACATTCACCAAAATGGTATGAAGCCTTCAGACCCTGCTCAACTTGTCACTAAATTTGGATGATCAGGTGGCATTACAGGCAAAAAGCACCTGCTTCCACCTCCATTTTGCTAGGAAATTCCATCCCCTTGCTTCAAACAAGAAGCTAATGCAATGATGCATCTTTTCATCACCTCCAGATGTGACTACTGAAACTCACTGTATCAGGCTGAATGTGAAAACAATGCCAATGCTCCAGTTTGTGCAGACTCTGGCAGCCCACCTCCACAAAGGGAGGGATTACCATATATATGTCAACCTTTTTGCTCATATCATTGTAGTCTTTCCCTGGTCCACTTCCATTGTCAGTTCAAAGCCTTGGACCTTATCTTTAAAACCACCATCAGTTCAGATCCCAGCTATAACAGAGACCACTTCTGCATCCACAACACAGGCTTCTCAGTGATCTGGTACATGTGAAAGCCATAGATAAAGTACTCTTTGTTGAGAGGGTTCAGTTGTTAAACAGGCTGCCAGAGGATACTAGGCAAATCCAAAGTCTTTAAGGCAAAATGTCAGATGTACTTCTTTAATAACACTATTACCAGAATAAAATATAATTTAAATAATTATATATATGGCACAGAAAAAATACAATAAAATACATTATTAAGTTTGCAAAGTCAAGCACTCAAAAGTTAGGAAATACTAGAATTAAGGCTTCCTGTTTTAAGGAGTTTAAGTATATTAGAAGCAAAAGAAATCCTAACGATGGCATTGGTCCATTACTAAATGGAGATAACAGAACTGTCAATAATCAGAAAAGGGCAGAATTCTTCAATAAATATTTCTGTTCTGTATTTGGAGAAACAGCAAGATGGTGTGGATGATGATGATGATGATGAAATACTTTCCATTCAACAGTAACTTAGGAGGTTGTTAAAGCTACTAAATATAGACATTTTTAAAGCAACATGTCTGAATAACTTACCTCAAGAGTTTCAAAGGAGCTGGTTGACTATTCTCTGGACTGTTGATGTTGATTTTCAACAAGTCCTGGAAAAATAGGGGTATTCCAAAGAACTGGAAGTGAGCTAATGTTGTGATAATATTTTAACAGGGTAAGTGGAATGACCTGGTTAATTATAGGCCTGTCACCTTGACATTTATCCTGGGGAAAATAATGGAGCAGCTTATACAGGACTTGATTAATAAAAAATTAAAGAAGGGTAGTATAATCAATGACAATCAAGATGGGCTTATGCAAAATAGATCTTGTCAAACTAACATGATATCTTTTTTTGATGAGATTATATATTTGGTTAGTAATGGCAATAGTGCTTGAAGTAATAGACTT